>JAUTDX010005940.1:0-35624 GCA_030844895.1 Ambrosia x helenae
TTGAATCTTAGATGCAACAAGTTGTTCCCATGTTAGCTTTTGTTGCATTGCAGCTTTTATCTGATCATCAGTTTTTTACACCTAAAATTTGAAAAATATTCTCCGAATATATCGTAGTTCGAATGCGGAAAGAACCAGTCTTATTCGACCTTTTAAAATGAAAATCTTTGAAAATCAGATTCTACGTTCGACCCTTTTCAATTTTCGAGTAGTCGAATGAGTCAAGATGATCTCCTTCGACCGTTTGAAAAGATACGAAAGAGAAGTATGACAAACACTAATCTCTTTCGACCCTTTAACTCTCTTTCGACCGTTTGATTTTCTCCTTCGACCGTTTTGATTTTCTCCTTCGACCGTTCGAATGGTCGAATGAGACAAAATGGTCGAATGAACAAAATAACACTAAAAAATTCTAGATTCGACCAGTTAAAACTCCACTTTCGACCAAAAAATGCTACGTTCGACCCTCAAATCTCACCTTCGACCCGTTTCAGATCTGTTCATCATCTTCAACCTCAAGAACACGAATCTGATCGGTTTTTAACGAAATTTTTCACCAAATGTAATGAAATTTTGATAGGTTTTATGCGATTTGAATTTAGACAAACATTTGTGAAAGAATTTGTGAAAATAACATCAAATTCAACTCCAATTCAATCAAAAACCATGTTTTTATGAAAAGCTTCAAAATTTCTTGGGTTTTTAACTTTTAAAACCAGAATTCTAATCAGTTTTCATCAATGCAGATCAATTTGCAATCGTGAAATCGAACCTACGCTCTGATACCACTTGTGAATTCGATTTAGGATCGTAATCAAGAAACGTGATCTCACGAATACCAACCGTAGGGTGCGGAATCTCCAACGATCGTGCAAAATGATTCAGAAATAAACGATAAAGATCGTGATGAAAACAGATAACGAATCACAGAGCAATTTCCATAACTTTTAATCTTTGTATTAGATCAAATCAAGATGTTTACAAATGAAATCCTAGACCTAATACAGAAAAAACACACATACATACTCTAGGGAAAAGGCTCAAATGATAACTCACTAAAAATTACAAACTTTTTCCTTTATATAGCCTCCACCTTCGCCCCTTTTATATGGTCGAAGGTGGTGTTCATTCGACCCTTTAAGGGTTCGAATGAAGCCTTCTTCCTCATTCAATTTACATTCGACCAGAGAAAACTACATTCGACCATACACGACTGGTCGAATGTAACTTTAAGCTAAAACCATGGTCGTTTTTCTAATTATTTGAACCTTCGACATTCAGTACAAGATCACTAGCTGGGGACATACATGAATAATGCACTTACACTTCTCTTCTTCCAAATCTCCACTATCACCGACTCCTCTCTTTCCATTTCTTGTGCAAAACATGCTACATTTCCACTTGTGGTCTCATCAACACCAATTGCATGGTATTCCGGTCAAAACCTTCATCCTTTTTTATCACCAACGCTTAATTCTCATTCTGAGGTGAGTGTTTGGTGTAGTGATAGGAACAATGGTTCTGGTTGGATAGGTTTTGTTTGAGTGTGGTATTTTGGGAGGTGTTTTGTCGGTTTTGGTAATTCTTTTTGGTTTGATAGTTGTTGTTGTTTTGACTTTGAAAGGTAACTAGATTTTGGCTTTGACGGTTTTAGTAGTTAGAATTGAAAGGATTTCGGTTACCATGTTGTTTTGGTTGGGTACATTCACGAGTAAATTGTCATCTTGTTCCACAATTAAAACACATAACCTTGGCTTTGTTGAAACCATAGGTTGCGTTTGGTGAAGTAGCAACATCTATTCTGCCTGTCGTCTCAATGAACTCTTTAGCTCTCCTCATGACACTTGCAAACGCGCATTGTATATCATTTTGTTCCATCTCTCGTTATCAATTTGGGCATAATCCTCGTTACTCAGATTGTTGTTTCCTATCTGACTTGCTACCATTACTAGAAAAATACCCCTATCTTGACGCGCATTGCGCGTCATAAAAGGGTGTTTATGACACACAAAAATGTGTCAAGGAAGAACATGTCATTAAATTTTTATGACATGCAAGCGCGTGTCATCTTTTAATGACACGCATTAATGACACTCTTTTTATGACACGCTTTTTTGACAACGCATTTATGACACCCTTTCATGACACTCTTTAATGACATACATTCTTGACACACCTTTATGACACTCCATTTTGCGTGTCATGGTTTTTTTTACCTAAAATTTTTTTTTCTACAAAATGACTAATATCCCTGAGTTTATATTTATATTTATAATTACAAAATCAATAAATTTGATAATAAAACTGCATATATTATATATATACCACAAAAAAAACCCATTACAATCATTTGTCGAATCCTACCACAAGTATTAACGGTTACAAAAACATTGTGTCAACACATTACGTTAGTCGATCTAGACCTAAACATACAGATCACTTGAAAATGAAGGTCGCGGCATAACTTGACCATTCTTCATGGATAAAATCAATATCCACATCCGTGTAAACATCCACTCCTCCCCCAACCTGAGACACAATTAAATTAATAATGTTTAGCATATCACATTTATTAAAGCAAATAAAAATAAATATATACAATCAGAATTGTCTAGGCTTTGTATCTTAACTTCACAGAAATAGCAGTCAATGTAATATGCTAAAAAGTCTGTTTCTGAATTCTTTTTTCAATCTAGTAACTTAGGATAATTCTTAGATAACTAGGTATATTAATACACGCGCGTGGCGCGCATTTTCATATGGGGCCCTGCACACCTTTTAATTTGGCCGTCTCCAAAATGTACAAATTGTCGTATCGCGTTAAACCAAATCATTCTATAAAGTTGCAATTACTTTTTTTTGAAACCAACAAACGCAACCAACTTTATTCCAAACAAAAAACATAAAAACTTAGCCAGAAAAACAAACCAAAGTTGACGTACCAACAGAGAGGAGAGACGCTCTATAAACTAAATAGACGCAATTCCTTTTTTAAGCTTGAGGAATAGTAGGGGAAAGATTGAACTGATCGACATTTTGACGACTCATCATTTCCTGTAAAAATATAGACTTCTTTCTTCAAATTAACAATCTTTATTGACTAATTTGCAAAAACATAGCAACTAATAACACGGACGCTGATTATACTATCTATTTGAGCTAGTAAGCACACTAAAACTTACAATCAAAGGAACACATACTAATGAAAAATTGTTAACAGAAACGATTATTCTTAACAGAAATGATTATTCATAACAAAGATGACAACCATGTTACCTCGGTGGCTTTAACAGGTGCGAAAATGAGATGAGCAAGAACCTTTATCAAGAACATGCTGTAGAATAGGAGACGGCGAAACCTTTCTGCCCATGTCTCTTCCTGAAGGCGGCTGAGAAACAATAGTGGCAACCTGAATTACAACTGCAAATTTCAATCCAATCATAATGATTTGCAATTTAAACTTGAGTGGTGTTTAATAATATATAACAACATTGAAACATTGAACATTCATCACAGTTGATAAATTATTAAGTACCTCAAATGAGGAATTAGAGGCGGACAATGCGTCTAGAAAGGTCTCCCGAACAGAAGTAGACACCTAAGTTGAATCAGACAACAAAAACAAAATTATCAGTCACAACAATAACTTTTCACTCTCATCTTCAGCTGTAAATCAAGTACCAAATAACTAAGATTCAACTTGTATATGATCATCCAAAAAGATAATATTATAGTTCTTGAGCAAACTACGCTAAAAGAAATGCATAATTACTAATATGGAGTCGGCCCAAAGTACAAATGCAAAGTGGAAGTTGGTTGATCTCTTTTTATGTAGCACTGAATTGGAGAATCATGACGACCATGCTATTCAAACGCCACCATCCGTTGCCTCCTCACCCGGTCCACCACAACCACTTCCAGTACAGCAGTGGGTCTGGGTTTTGTTACGGCTGCGACCGCCACCCCGAATAATATTTTGAGCGAGAAAGCATTTGGTGTTTTGATGAAGACACTTTGGTGATGGTAGTGAAACAGAGTAACTGGACTTGAAATTACTGAATTGGGTTTGCCTCAAAGATTGGTTCAGAGTCATGAGAAAAGAGGGATTACTAGTTTGTTTCCCAATTCAGGTACTTTCTTCGTTTCCCTCTTTATTTATATAAATGTATCTTGAGAAAATAATGTGTAAAGTATAAATTTTGGTGGCTGACATTTGACTTGATGTTAGTTTAGACATGTTAGTGTCAACGTGTTTGCTTGTATGTTAATCAAGTATAGGTGTAAGCTGTAACCATTTAAAGTTTGGCAATTTGGATTTTTATAACTTAACCCAATGACGCTCCTAGGTAGTATGCAAACAAGTTTTTTTCAAAGACGACCACCATCAAACATTGAATCGTCATCTTCAACTCGTAAGAAACAACTTAAGGTATGTTTTTTTATCCTTAAAGACAATGAAATTTATATTAATTGCTTTAAATTTCTAATGCCTATATTTTTTCATTATTGTATCATATTTTTATTATGTGACGAACCTTTCCCGACCAAACCGTCAACCCGATCCGAACCGACAAACCGACCCGAACCGACAAACCGGCCCGAAATTTTTATTTTGGTCATATGAAATTGGAACGCCTAAAAAAAGGAACCCAGTGAAAAATATTTCTGGATCCGCCACTGGCGGTGTAAATACTGGATCGATTCCTTTCACTTTCTTCTGGTTAACGGTGTAAGACTGGTTCGTTTTTAGACAACCATCGATCCAGCCCAACCCATATGTATCCTAACTATCATCATATATGGTATAATATGTATATCTTTCATGCATATGTTCTGATCTCTATATGTAAAATAATCATCATATTAATATTATACCAACAATATGAACAAACAGAATTAAGTAGATTATATGAATCAATTAACATCACTTAATTCAAGTCAGTGATCTGTTTAATACCTAAGAGTGGACTAAATCTAATGGGGTATGCCTTAAACAAACAATTTGATGTGCAACCACCAAAACAGTAGACAACTATTATTACCTACCATCTTGTGGAGGCAATGCTTGACATCCTTAGCACAACCCTCACGATGCATCTTCAACACAACCTCTGTCACTTTTGGTGCCTGCGTCATCATATCATACACATTATGCTCAAATAAGTTAATAGAACCAAAAGAATGTAGAACAATCAACACCTAATTTGGGAAAAATCAAAACCCTAACAAATAGTACGACATCAAATCAACGTATAACATAAATTGAAGGATTTAACGTACCTGGATATGGATTGAGAGATCTGGAAACGCGTTGACCATGTATAGCAAGAACGATGGTAGTTTACACCGATGGTTAGGGCTTCAATTGAATATTCGAGATTGTTAAGGTAAGTCGGTTCTTAGATCTGATTAGAGGAAGAGAGAGAGAGCGCTCTGTATATTTTGTATGTATGAGTGGAAATCAATAATCAAAAGGTAGAGATGATAAATACCATGCCACCTTCACAAAACCGGTACATGGTTTTGATAAAACCACCAGTACAACATATAAAACATAAGTTACAACCAAGCATTGCACAAAGGCTTTGCTAATTAGAAGTAAATAAATATGACACAAAAAAAGATGACACACAAGAGTCTATATCGTCATGTTTTCTATTTCTTGACATTAGATTCTTGACACACAAAAAAGCGTGTCATTAATTAACCAGATTTTCTCATACATGACAATTTTTTTATGACACACGCTTTTGAGTGTCATAAATGAGCGCGTGTCATAAAATGTGTGTCAAGAAAGGGGGGTTTTTTCTAGTAGTGCAATCCATTGTAGGAAGCGACCATTGCTGAAACAAAAGCAACATGTTGTTATGCCACTTCTACAGTCACATTACTCATGTTGGAAGTTTCCAACATGATTGAACTTTGGCTTGAGGATGCTTGATTCGTCATCGTGCAACATATGGTTGTTGTTGTTGTTGTGGAATACTTGCCGATGATGTGTAACAAGGAGCTGACATAGGAGGTTGAGTTGTTGTATAAGAAGTTGGTGTGTAAGACGATCCTGAAGTGAGATAATTGACTGCACTCATATGTGGTTCAACAGTTGATACAAAGTGGTGTGATGTGCAACACTCGCTCCTCCTGATGGATTAGAAATCGAAGAAGATGATGTAGTATGATACAGCTCCGGATTCTGATGGTCCAATATTTATAAGAATCTTTTTCCTTCAGTACCACAAGATATTGTCCCCAATACGGAGGCAACGAATCAGCAAACTTCTCCACAATTTCAGTCATGCGAATAACAATCTCATAATTCGATAATTCTGATAACAAAATGAAAGAATCTTGGAATAATCTCTTTCAATGTTTCATTCCCAATGTAGCTAAAGTTCTCAAATTCCTTTTTGAGCTCTTCCATACGAATTCTCTTAGTCTTCTCATTACCATCATGCCGACTCTTTAAAACATCCCATAATTGCTTTGAAGTCGCAGAAGATCCAAACTGATGTAATAAATCTGTAGTTAAGGGCTGAGACAAATGAGAAAATGCCTTTTTCTCTACTACAAACTTCTTCTTCTCATCGTCTTTCAAGTGTTTAAGTGCAATAGGTACATTAGTGTTCTCAACCATTGGTGCACTATAACCCTTCATGATCATTTGCCATGCCTCTCCACCTTCCAAACCCATTCCCTCAAGATGAATCTTTAACTTCCTTTGCCATTGATAATACTCAGACATATCCAACAACTTCGGCAGACGATTACCACTTCCTGATGATAAATCATTAATCAAAGTAGTAATCGCATTAGAAGTCTGACTTTGAGCAACCGCTGCTGCTGCGACTCCCCAATAGTTTGGTATTTGTTGTTGTTGAGGATGTGTAACAGTCGGTTGTGTTGTACTTGATGTAGCAAAGTAATTCAGCATCTGTGGTTGTTGTGTGTTAGTCTTCTGTACTGCAGCTGCCCAAGGATTAGTAGGTACTTGTTGTGGTTGTGTCATTGCAGGTTTCGGTGTCATTGGAAATCCCCAAATGTTATCCATGATGTTCGGAATATCAACACTTAGAAAATTTTGAAAATCAGAATCTGGTTCGACCTATCTCAAGTAATCGAGGATTCAAATGAAGTAGAAACAGATGGTTCGACCCTAAGATGAACTCGAATGAGAACCTGAAACACTAAACCTTGATTCGACCATGAAATGACCTTGGTTCGACCTCTCGTAAGGATGAATGAACTTCAAAGGTTCAAATGAGACACAACACACTCTGAATGATGAGCAAACAACTGATTCGACCTAAAATCCCAACTGGTTCGACCTAAAAGCACTTGGTTCGACCTAAAACTCACACTGTTTCGACCCAAAAACACTTGATTCGACTTGGCCCATTTCAAAATCAATTTTTCTTCAAAAATCACTCAATTTGATCTGATTTTTTCAAAAGTTGATGGATTTCAATGAAATTTAGTAGATTTTGCTTCGGATTTGATGGAGATCAACTTTTGTGAAAGAAATTTTGATTTTATCCATAAAAACTAGTCAAAATCGATCAATCTCTATGTTCATAGCAATGTTCATGCAAAACAGAAAAAATTTAGGTCTTTTTGATGAAAAATATGATTGAAAACTATCAATTTGCAGTTGTGTGATTGAGCAATGCTCTGATAGCACTTTGTAAAGGATCGGATTGTTAGAAATCAACTAGTTAATCACACAAGAAGAGTAATCTAGGTGCGGAAACCCTAGATCACATGCAAACTGCTAATCAACAAATCATAACACGAAGAAATCCATTTTAATATTCTTTTCCATTGATAATCAATTGATATTAATAAAATAAAGACTTAGATTACAATGAAAACCTAATTCGGAACCTTCTAGACACTTTTAAGAAAACACACACTTCACACACACAAATGACTAACCATTTTTTATCTGCAAAACAAACAAAACTATATATAGGCAACTCCCATTTGACCCTTGCGGAGGTCGAATGGACCTGTTCGACCCATATAGAGCTCGAACCAACATTAATAACTATAAACAAACTTCGTTCGACCTCTTTAAACTTCATTCCACCCTTCGACTGATCGAATGGCCTTCAAAATCTTCCAAACTTTTTTATAATTCGCCATAACTTGATTAATCCAAAGCGATAGCCACACATATGTGTCTACATCGTTGTCAATCCTGACAAACGTCTAATCAGGACTAGCAGATAAGATTTGCAATTAGAAATATTATTACCATTTGAGATATTAACGGTAACATATTTTTGGGGACAATTGTTAGTGGTGAAATCCTCAAGATGATTTTACCACATACATTCTATGTGACATCCTCGAGATACTGAAAGACTAAGCAGGGTTCAGGGTGTAACAGTGTTTTACCTTGTGTGCATTCTGAGGATAGACTAACGAATTATCTTATTGTGATATTATTGAAGGTACACTTAATCAATATTAAGGCTTGTGACTCTTCCCTAACGGCTATATTATCTTAGTCAAAGCAAGAGAGATAAACATGGAAGAGCTATACGTGTAGAGCAAGACCATCGCTAAAGAATAGGTCAAATATCTAACCGTCTATATTGAAACAGTCCACCAACTCATTAAAGATAGCGGATATCATGGGATCTCTTATTTATTTCATTTGTAAATTATAAATAGAGGATTGATGAACGAAATAGGACACTTAGCTACTTCTTACTCACTTGATACTAGCTTACTCGTGATAGAACACCTAATAATCTCACACACATAACACAACATTGTAACCTTAGTACTTCGTTCATCACTCTTCCAAAGCTGTAAAAAATATTTCTTATTAATATTAACAAACAAGGCAGGGGCTTAGACTCCTCCCGAGGATTTGTACTGGCGATCATCAAGTGATCAAGGTCTTTCCTCGTATATCGAGTGTTGTTCTCTTGTTGCATTACATTTACATTCATCAATCTTTACTTGTCTTATCATTCTGCCAGACAGTTACATCCTCAGGATATAACTATCCGTTCTGAAATATTCCTTTGCCATCCTGAGCATAGTTGTCTAAAACATTTTCTTTGACATCCTTAAATAAAAATCTTAATGGTATAACTGATTTTTATACATATTTCTCACATTTAGCACTCTACCTCACATTTACTAATTTGGAATACAAGATTATTTTTATCAAGTAAATTTTTACCAAACAATTATGTACGATGAATCTTGCATGTTTTGATCATATTAATGTGTTAGGGTTATGTTATGATGATTTCTTGGTGTTCTTGATTGATGATATACACCTAGGGTTTGATATAGTTGATAATATTGCATGTTTAAAATCTAAACAGAATCTGAATGTTCACTTGTAGGCTCCGTATCATGACTTTAATATATCTGTTTTAATCAATTCTTGTTATGTGCATGTCGCACATGGTCTTAGCTTTCTGCAATGTGCAAGATCATGCGATTTGGTGTTCGTTTGATATGTTTTTGGAATTTTATTTGAATTTGGATCAAAACTGATTTTCGGATAAAAAACATAGGTCAACTTTAATCAACGGTAACTCGAGTTTTATCAAGATTTAGGTCATGAAATTGGGACAGTAGGTCGATATTAGAAAAAAAATAGGATTTCTCAAGTAGATTCATCCCGTTTGGATGAATACACGATTTTTGGGAATTTTTATCATAAACTGGCCGGTTGTGAAAGTTTTCAAAACCTAGCTGTTGTAATTGATTTTTCATAATTTTTCGACAAAGTTTTGTTGTGAAATAAAAAAATTGGAACGACAAATGGAGTAATAGGAATATTCTGTAAAATTTTGGTTGTCTAGTTCTTTGTGCAAATATTTTTAGAAAAGTAGTTTTGGCGGTGTACAATCTGTCCTAAAAACACAGATTGTAACATAGATGCATATGTGCTTATTTGAACTCTTACTTGTGCATGTAGTTAAACTAGTTGTCACTTAAATGTTTTCACAACATTAAATGATTTGGACAAATGAGTTATGTGGTGTATGGTATGTACACACGTACTCACATGATGACCCATATAATAGGGAGTCGGTAGCACATCCTTATTTGTGAAGTTGGATTTTTAGCTTGCAACCTAAGGTGAGTTTCACTACTCTTTTCTAAAAAGCATGCGTCTCGGGGAGACAACTTACTTAATCTTTTTAGTCCAGGTTTGGGACTACTACTTTTATCCCGGGTTTTGGGATGGGTTGATGTAAGACCCTAATCCAATTTACAGAAAAACGTGCAGCGGAAATACCAACCGAAAAATTTATTTCTTTTAAAACAACCTTGGATGTTTAGAACCCAAATCTACTAAGCATTTTAGGTATTACGTCTTTTAAATAAGTTATATTACATTAAACGTGACCCATCTATATCACGTTATGGGGTCGTGCCCTCGTACAATCTGCCTCCTTGCTCGATCTCCATCCTTTCCTTACTCTATTAGGTAGACAAGACAACCTGTGATCACCAAATAACTGTTTCGTTAGTTCATTTAGTGACTTAATGCACACTAGTCAAATGCGGAGATAATATCCATAGGTACTCCATGATCTCGTTCCAACGCCTTTTTGGAAGTTCGGGTGTGGTACCCCGAGCTGATCCTACAAGTCTCATGCATTCACACTTATATACCTGCATCTTCCTTACCATTCACATAACAAGGTTAATAACCCCACAATTCATACAAATATACAATTCCCTCAATACCCCACAATACATACAAGCATACAATTCCCTCATATAACCTACTTTACCTACAAGCATACAATTCCCTCATATAACCTACTTTACATACAAGCATACAATTCTCATATAACCTACTTTACATACAAGCATACAATTCCCTCATATAACCTACTTCACCCGTCATGTTACTCTTTCTTCGCCAATCTCTAAGACAAATGTGACGTTTCCAATCCTCTACTCAATCTACATATAGCTACCAACCCTTACATACATGAAGCTCTCTCTCAAACCCGAGCATGAGTACACATATGTACTATAAATGAGGTTTGGAGTTGCTCGGGCAAGGTACGGAAGCATAAACAAGCTGAAAAATCAACATCCAAGGCCGAAGGGGGATTTGGCGTAGGGTACGCCAAAAGTGGCGTAGCCTACGCCACTTGCGTAGGCAAGGGGTGACAGAGTGGCGTAGGGCAGCAGACTTTGGCGTAGGCACACCAGACTTGGCGTATCCTACGCCAAAACTGGCGTAGGGTACGCCAACAGCGGGTCTTGCACAATTCATTCCTTTTTCAAAGCAATATCTATCCTGCCATTCTTACCCACAATTTCCGACATTCTAGCAACTCATTTACTACTCTCCCACCCATCATTCCACACATACCTTGATTGAGCCTCGGATCGATTACACACCCCTACGAGCTTCCTGTTTGAGTTCAAGTGTCTAATATACTTGATTCGCTCAAACCTTGTCTACACTAGTTACATTTACCAAAAGACAATGTCAAAGTTAACTACCATGTGGATCCTTGACCCATAACCAAAACCATGTACTCCTTTAAGATTCCCATTCTATGTGAACATAATTCAATATCATACATGCGAGTTAAGTTCGGGAATCACTTACCTCAAGTCCTCCAAGTTCATGCTTGTTTATTTGTCTCCCCTTGACCCATTAGCTTCCCATGGTTGAGTCCATCCTTCCTATCCTTTCATATCATCATGTTCACATCATTGTTAGCATACATGATCATATCACACTAACAACTCTCCTCAACCAAATATCACATTGACTTTCATTAGTCAACTTCTATCATGTCTAGAACATACATTCACAACCACATTTATTCTCACATCATGTAATACCACTTACTATCATATATGTCTCATAGTTCTAACATATTATGCGTCGCATAGTGTTCTAATCACACAATCAAGTTTGGGTGGCTAACCATGTTATTCTACATTGTTGACTTTCCAGAAAGACAACTTCCAACTATACCAACATCCTACTTAGAAACATATGTCCATATTGATGTACTAGATCATATAAGATTCACCATAGACATCATATTCACATCTCATTTAAGATACAAGATCATTCGTCACCCCAATTAATCAACACATCGTGTACATCATAATATTTAAGCATAGTGTACATACTACTAATGCATACTTCTTGCCAATTCATACAATCAACTAATTCCCACATGATCTCTCCCTAAGACAAAATCCCCATGTTATCCTACTATCAATTGTATCTATTATCACATTACTTTCATATTTGTCAAGTCTTGCACACACATTCATACATCATACTCATCTAGACATTTCATCAAACACATGGTGTGCGTACAACATTCTAAGCTTAATGTACAATCATTTCATGCTTAGCTTCTTACTTGATGTTATCAATTACCATGTTTCTTCCCTACATCAAGCATCATTCATTAAATAAACATCAATATAGCAAAACATCAAATTCATTCAATTTATATATCAACTTAGCCAAGAATGCCCATGGGTTATACCCAAAGATCAACACCCACTTCCAAACTCCATGAAACCTCTTCAATTTACTAAATATCCACAAAATTAACATACATACAAGTTTCAATCATAATTTTCATCTAATCTCCACATGACTTCACACATTGATTATGTATGAACCCTAGTATTTCATCATCAATTAAATTCTATCACTTACCTCATGTTTGTTAACACTAGATGACTAGGAATCTTCAAACATGCAGGTATTTTAGCTTCAATCTAGCCATGGAATTCCATGATTTTAGTTTGTTCTTGGTCCTTATCTCTTTCCTTCAAAAATGGCGACAACCTCCAAGAGAAATATGGAAATTTCTCTTCCACCATTAAGTTTTAATAATCTTAATTAGAAGTTACATTTCTAGTCCCTCAACTTTGATAGCTGATCTATTGTCAATTACTTACTTTATTTTCACTTAACAAGACATTTTAACTAGATAAACTAGCCTAGTTAATTATTTCATGCCATAATGTGTTAAAATCGCATTTTGGGGCGTTACAGTTGATTCCTGGGAGGAATCGGGTTTTGCTAGTTTCACATTATGTGTCATTGATGAACTAAACTACATACTATCACGGAAGTCCTTCACTATACCGAATGAGTTGCCGGGTTATGGCAACCGTGTTACTAGTTGATAGCGCTATTAGGTTTGACAAACCTCACACCGTGCTGGGAGCCGGGCGTGAACTACGACCATAGATTTTATCATTGTTGATAGGCAATCCTTTTGGTTTTGGTTGTTTAATATGCTTACACTTTGTTACTTGATTGTAGATCCAATTTTAAGCAATTTACATGAGTGTAAATATCCGATACGTTGGTCTCCAACATACTTCTTTGTCTCAAAAAAATTTCTAAAAATTACAGTGATGTAAGTTTTTAGAATGGGGTATGGTGTAAACACTCATGTTTACTAAATTGACAAGAATACAAATTTGCATATATGCATTCTTGAAATTACAGGAATATGATATAGTGTAAACCATCATGTTTATTAGCTTGAGAAGAATACGAATTTACATGTGTTAGGTGGAAAAATAAAGTTTCATAAAGCATCTAAATCAAATTACAAATGTACACTTTCTTTACTTTATTGATTAAATTAATGTTATGTAAAGTACCAAAGTTAATTGTCAATTTAGTCGGTGGTGGTGTGATGGGTTGTACTTTCATGGCGGTGGTGGTGTTATGGCCTTGGGTTCTTAAAATCAGACAGATGATGGTCTAGGTGGTAGCGTTTAAGAAGATGGAGGAATGAAAACTTAGGGGGAAAATCTCAAGAATAAACATTGACCAACCTTAAATCTCAAATATAAACACATGAAAGGTCTTAATCTTAGGGACTTCACACTATCCAACACTACTCAGAAGCTGACATTGGTCCTAAGAGTCTTAAATAAAGACTCTTTAACTTTTAGTGGTCCCACAAACCAACCAATAAAATGGTGACATGTAGGGAAAAAAGGGTACTAGACGCCAAGCCTGAAGGGTCTTTAACAAACTCTGAAACGTCTCTGTCAGTCTTTAGTGTCTTAGCTAAGATTCTATCGTTTAGCTATTGCCTCGCTTTAAAAGGTTCAAGGGTCTCAGCTTAGACACGAGCCTTTTGCTTCAGATGCTAGACTTGGCTTAAGACTCCATACAACTCACATAAGACTTCAGACGACTCCGCACGTTTTTAAGACTTTTCATTTGAACTAAAGACCATTTTGTACATTATTAAGACTCTAGACAATTGTGTGTATATATATGTATGTATATTTATATATACATATATAAATATATACATAGTGGCTAAGCTTGGTTTCAGATTCGGCGGGGGCCGAACTCACTTTTTTTTCGATCGGTAGTGGAAAATCGGCGGGGCCGACTCAACCGAGACTCAATTTACCTATGAAAATCGCAAAATCATTTTTAATACAAACCTCATTATAATATTGTGACAACCGTGAGAACAAGTAAAAAAATCAATCAAAATCAAAATTTTTTAATACAAACCTCATTATAATCAAAATACAACATTAATAAATGAATTTTCTTTTCCAAATAATTCATTTTTTTTTGCAAAAACACTTTTAAATTTACTTTTTACACATGTGTAAATGTAACAGTTTACACATGCATAAACAGTAAATTACACATGTGTAAAAACAAATTATTTTCGTATACATTTGAATTTTTACGCGTAATTTGTGTTTTTGAGATTGTATTTTAGTAATAAAGACAAGTGTAAAAAGAAATTTGGAATTTGAATGGTTTAAGATGTTGTTCTCACGGTTCGCACGAAATATATGTATTCTCAAATTAACTTTCCCCCCCCCACACACACACGCACACACACACACACACATATATATATATATATATATATATATATATATATATATATATATATATATATATATATATATATATATATAGGTTTAGGATCCTGTACAAATTACATTTTTCGTGAGAAGTGTGAGAAGGACTAAGAATTGACGTCTAGACATCATTTTTTGGATTTAGGAATAATTTTTTAGACTGTTTAAACTTGAAAAACACCAAACACAATAATCTAAAACACAATACAATGTATTATAGTCATTAAATTTAAAAAAAAAAACAGCTAAAACACACTACTTAACGCTTAAAACACAGTGCTAATGTTCTTAGCATGGTGTTTTTAAGTTTTAAGCCTAAAATACATTGTTTTCGGTTTTTAATTGTTATGTTTGATGTTTTTATAGGCAAAACAATCCAAAACATCACGACTAAGTTTAAAAAATGATGCCCAAGTATCAATTTTTAATACTTCTCACACTTCTCACAAAAAAACACTTTATACACGATCTTGACCCTATATATATATATATTACAGGTTACTAAAAGTAAAATAAAAATGAAATATTAAAAGAGAAATCTTCTAGAACTAGTTACATGGTTGGTTAGTCTCTATGGTATATGTACATATTAAAACTTTAATTCATATTTATTAAAACTAAAACAACTAATTCTTCATAAAGCATGAGAACCAAATTATGTGAGGGGTTCATTAAAATTTTATAGGGTGGGTGTGAGTGGTTGTGAGTGGAGGAGAGAGAAAATATTTAGAGAAAACCATTGTTCACCTCTATATATGAAAAGCTACTGTTCACCTCTATATATATATTTTAATATTTTTGTAAGTTGTTGTGAGTGAGTGAAAAGAAAAAATAATGATAAAAGTATGAAAAATATTATTATTTTAATTAGAAGAGAGAAGATTTAGGGGTGGTGTAGTGATTGTATAATTTGATAGAGGAGATTTGATGGAGGGAATGTGAATGTTCTAATACAAAAGAATCTAAGAAACTCCCGTACAACCATGCATGTTATATCAAAAACAACAAACGAAAGAAGCACATTTTATTATTCAGAATTTTATAAAACCTTGATCATAAAAGATAATGATTCTATAAACAACTTACAGGTTACAACTGTTAACAAATACAAAATATCATCAACAACCGTTATTGATTAATTAATAGCGGTACAAACCCTACGAATTTCTCCTTGAGTCCCAGTTTTTAACTCAATATTTCCCATCCTCACCATTGATCTCCCAAACTCAACATTAAATGTCAATCCAAGCAGTCCCCTAACGCCAAGAAACCGTTGAACAAACCTTTGTGTCGTTGGGTCGTTCCATAAAGCCGCATCGGATTCTAGTACTCCTCGCCTGTTCCTCAAGTTTGCGTAGTATGAATTGTCGAATCTGCCTCCGCTTCCATTGTCTAAATCGACGCGTGTTGTACCATCTCCACCATTAGGGCACAGGTTTTGGAGTGTGGGAAGGAATGCTGGGTCGATATTCGGGTCAGGTCCATTTGTGTTGTTGAAGTTGTATAGCCTATAGCTGAATAATGCGCAAGCTGCTGTCCCGATTGTGTGTGCTCCTGAATAATGCGCAATTAAATATAATTTATTATGTTAAAATTACATTGTTTAGTCATCAATTCTGAAATACAAAAGAAGTACGTATATAAACAAATTTCGTTTATGTATATAACCTACACATATGTGTAGGTTATTCGTAGGTAACCAGTTAAAAACTTAAAAAACTTATAAACAATTAGTTTGACTATTCTTTGTTTAACTTACCACTAAGAGCCACAAGATCTTGGGCGTTAAGACCTTTGTCCGTAAACTTCCTGGTTTGGACACTAACAGGGTCATTGAAAGCGGGCAGGTTTGCGGTATCTGCTGCCCGTGAAACTAATCCATCTCGGCGACCTAATGGCACTGCCCAGCTCGTTCCTCCGGTCTGCCATTTCCAGAAAAAGTTGAGTCAGTACATGTTATAAGCAGGAATTAAACGGACACAACTTTATATTTGGTCATGATATAACTAATGAGCTAGATGTTGGGTAGTAAAATGTATATACCTGCACCACAGAGTCACGGGCAGCAAGGGCAAGAATGTCAGCACAAGAGACCACTCCAGGACAGGCGGTTTCTAGCTGAGTTTTCGCAGCATCAATGACTTCAAAGCCTCTCAGTAATGAATTTGGGGCAGCGGTTTTCTCAGAAGAAGAACTGTCGATTAGGATAGAGGCGTCACAGCCGTTAACAAAGCAATCGTGAAAGAACATTCTTAACAAACCAGGTGCGATGGCTGGGTTTGAGCTGAATGCAGATTGGACAGCAGACCGCACGATGGTTTCCACCCGTGGGCATGAGGTCTGGTAGAACCCGACTCGGTTCCCTTGGCCTATTGCCAAGGTGATTAAACTGGCTAACAAGATAAGAAAAAAGATGAGCCCATTGTTGTTGGGAAAAATCTTCATCACTAGAAATAGCGTTTTTTTAGTTTTAGGAGATGTGAGGTAAAGAATAGATAAAGAACATATTTATAGTGACTAGGAGTGGGGTAGCATAGATAAGTCAAATATTTTGCAAATGTGATGGTGGTGACAAAAGTAAACAAATTCGGCCAGAAGATGTTAAGAAGTGGGGGAAATGGAAATATTCAAACGTACTCGTAACTTGATGGATATAGCACCAACACCTAAATGCAAATGTGATGGAGGAATTTTTTTTTTTTTTTTTTTTTTTTTTTTTTTTTTTTTTTTTTTTAAGGTTTAGATCAATGGAAATCCTTATACAACCCTAACCTATTGGTCTCAAGTTCAAATCCCTACCCACGCACCGGTGTCCTCCTTGCCTAAGCTCAAACCGTCACGGGGAATTTTTTTGTGGTGTGCATGGATCGAACCTGTGACCTCCCCCAAAATGGGAACCCCAAGATGGAGGAATTCTTAGCTTTCAAAAATATTATAGTTAAATTGCTATTTGATTGAATTATTTTATGGTTAAGTTAATTAATATGCCATATTTATTCAAAACGTTTAACTAATTTACAATATTATCTAATTTGGTTAATAATCATTAGAATTTTGGATATCTCACTACTATAAAAAAGCCCTTTCTTGACGCGCATTGTGCGTCATGAAAGGGTGTTTATGACACGCAAAACAACGTCATTATAGGCATAGTCATAAAAATAATATGACATGCAGGCGCGTGTCATCTTTTAATGACACGCATTCATGACACGCATTCAAGACACGCATTCATGACACGCGTTTTTGACACTACCTTATGACATTCAGTTTGCGTGTCATGCTTATTTTTTTTCCTAAAAAAATAATTTATTACGTATATTATTAATAATTGCTGCTGATTCTTTTATAATAACATGCACTAATAAGCTACAAATCAATAAATTTCCCCATAATAATATGCATATATTATATATACCAAAAAACCATTACAATATAAGTATTTGTCGATTTCTACGACAAGTATTAAATGGTTACAAAAATATCGTGTCAATAAATTACGTTGTCTAGACATAAAAATACGGATCACTTGAAAATAAAGGTTGCTACATAACTTGACCATTCATCACGAATGGGCATCCATATCCGCATCCGTATAAACTTCTACTCCTCCCCCAACCTGAAACAACAATTAAATTAATAAGATGAAAATGTTAAGGTTCGCGATGGTTTGGTTTCAAGATATGGGCCGCTAAAATTTGCCTCGATCAACTTACATTATCTAATATTCCAAGTCCGCCCTGAACAATCTCTTTCATGAATTTCATGATATAATAACCGCACTCCGTACTTCCTGGCTGGATTGGACACTGCGCAATAAAAAAATTACAATTGATTATTAACATTCCTAAGGCTACAACAATTGATTTTTAACTATCTAGAATAAGTCTCATGGGTTAACAATTATGTCTAGATTTATATAATAGTAAGTCTCATGGGTTAACAATTATGTCTAAATTCATAAGCTTAGACAAGAAAATAATGCAGCCTAAATTAACATTAAAAAGAAAAATTAAGTGCTCACCTTGGTGTTGACCCATTTGAGTCTAACCCTTTTGCCGGTAGCATTTTGTGCAGCATACATGGCCATCGCCCTATTTAAAAATAAGATGTATATTAAACCCTTTTTTTCCGGTAGCATTTTCAAACCCAACATACACGACATTTACTTACGTATCAAGAATTTGTCGCAACGGCTCAAAGACATTTGCAGGGCCTACAGAATCGAGATAATAACACCTTTCTTCTTTCAGGTCAAGGACTGCTAGCACCCAATGGTTTCTACAAAACCAAAAATGAAACTTCCGTCATAGTACAAGTTCTTATATAGTCCTCATACCAACAAAACATCAAAAAGAAAGACTGTTCATAAACTTATAATCAAGTATCAAAAACTTTCAGCTTCTTACGCCATTTACGAACAATTATTTAATTGGGAAATCATACCCGGGATTGTAGGGCAATAAGATTATGTCCTTGCTCTTTCTCTGTAATAAACGATCTACAATCGCTCTACTTGCATGCTCGATATTATGTTGGGATTTGGGTTTGCAGTCAGATGGCGAGATTATAGCCGGGTTCGCAAAACAAATTCCATGATCTGGTTTTTGGCCAGTCTTTATTTGCGAATCCAATAACCTGTTAACATACAAAATAACCGAATCGATATTGTGTTTTACGAACAATTATTTAGACTAAACTTAAGCACTTACAAAATATAAGAACTGATTACACCACCCGCTCAGCTCATTCATTGTAAAAATGTCTTCAAAATCATCCCAATATACATACGTGAAACTCTCATGCATAAATACATCCTCATCAAATGACATTCTCATAGACTCCTGCTTTTTAAGCTGTCCATCAACTATGTGGGCAGCCATCATCAAAGGCCCACTCATCTCTATTCTAACCCTTTCCTTTCTTTGTGCTCTAGTCATCCTTCTTTTTCCTACATCCTCAACAACTTGCATTTTGCCTTTGATATGTTTCTTGCTTTCTTTTTTTTTCACCATGTTCATTTTCATTATCTATTTTGTATTCATAGTTAGCTTCATGAACATTTTCATTTTCTTGTTTGTATTCCTTAGCAACTTCTCTTTCTTTTTTGTTTTCCTCAACATCTTCCCTGGGTCGTTTCTTTTCTTTCTGTATTTGATTTTTGTCTTTCTCAGCCGGTTGTCTCTTTTGTTTCGCCGACGCCTTTTCCTACAAATGAAAATAAATAACTTCTTTAAATTATATACATCGTGAATATATGCATTAAATATATGTAAATATTATTACCAAGTCACAACAACGAATGACAAGATGACTCGGCCAACTTAAGATGTGCCCAACCGCTTCTTTAACCGTCTCAACAAACTCATCTTCTAGTGGATTAGGTACTTTAGCTTCTTGTTGTAAAGCTATGTCCACCATAACTTCAACAAACTCCTGATCTTCATATGCATCCCTGATTATGGTTCTGTTGGCGACAATATTTGAGGGAACGCCAATTGCTTGAAAACAAGCATCATCCTACAAATATATATATATATATATATATATATATATATATTATAAAGAAATCTTATAAAATACACAGAAACTATTTAAAGAGAACACTTGTAACTCGTACTTACAATCGGCTCTTCAAATGAGTAGTCTTTAAAATCTTCATTGCCCCATATTTGGCAACTTGCGGCTTCAGACACATTATTCGCACCTCTTTTTAGTTTATCTAACTCTTCTTTAAGTTTATTGAATCGTTGATCATACTTTTTCTTCTCATTCTCCATGTAATGTTTAACGGTCTTGGGTAGGTGAAAATACGGGCGTGGCGTTACAAATCTACCCATTCCGCGCACATGCCCCCGCTGTTCCTTAGTACCTAGGGCCTCAGTAAGCACGTCATGTGTTCTCTCTACAGAACCTTCAGAATTTAGCACCTTGTCCTAAATGTGAAATAGCAAAACATTTAGTAAGAAAATAGTTTTCAGTACAATAGTCAAATGGGTCAGAAGTGTTCTGATGCTGCAACATGTCAAACGGGTCAGAAGTGTTCTGATGCTGCAGCATATCAAACGGGTCAGAAGTGTTCTGATGCTGAAGCATGTCAAATCAGTTTATTTTTAGAACACTCTTTTGAGACCTATTCTACTGTCAGTCAGGTTGTCTAACCTCATATTTCAAATCAGTTTAATATTATTTGGGTCAAATAAACATAGTAATTTAAACCAAGGTTGAGACTAAATCAATAGTTACTTTAAATAAACCACTATATTAACTATCATTTTTAAAAAAACCTAGTCTAAAGTTGCAGCTTTTTTATTGGGCGTTTACATATGCAGGATAAATTTGCTGCTACAATTCAGGTTATAAATGAGGTGGGGGTCGATGTCGTTAGAGCAATCAAAGGAGTGGTGGGGATCAGGTTGGGTGTAGCGTTTTGGCTGGATAATTGGGCGCTGGAGGTTCCTTTGGCGTCTCGGTTTCCTGCGCCTTTCTGTTCTGCGCCTGTTTTGTTCTGCGCCTGTTTTGTTCCACGGCTCATGTCTCGGTTTCCTGTCCTTTTCGCTGCAGAAAGGAATAGACGAGTCCACGGCTCATGTTTTCACCGGATGCGCCTTTCTGCGCCTTTCTGCGCCTTTCTGTTCTGCGCCTGTTCTGTTCCACGGCTCATGTCTCGGTTTCCTATTCTGTTCCTGTTCTGCGCCTTTCTGCGCCTTTCTGCAGCGGACTACGAATCCTGTTCTGTTCTGCGCCTTTCTGCAGCAGACGACAAACGCACCTCTGTTCTGCGCCTTTCTGCAGCGGACTACGAATCCTGAGCTAAATGGGTTTTTTATAGCACCGGTCTCTTGTAGATTGTTGAAATCTTTTTTCCTTTTACGGAAAGGATGATTAATCGGCAAAAATCTTCTATTCCCAAGAAAGCATACCTTTTTCGACTTTGGCAACCATTGTGAACATGTATTCTCTGAACATATTGGACAAGCATAATAACCCTTGTTAACACTCCCTGAAAGATTACCATATGCGGGAAAGTCATTTATAGTCCAAAGTAATACTGCCCTTAGATTGAAGTATTCCTTCTTGTAGGCATCAAATGTTTCAACGCCAGTTTCCCACAAGAGTTTTAGATCTTCTATCAATGGTGCCAAGTAGACATCAATATTGTTACCAGGTTGGTTTGGCCCTGATATCAATAAGGTCAACATCATGAATTTTCTTGACATGCACAAATGAGAGGGTAAATTGTAGGTTATTAGGATAACCGGCCAACAACTATGTTTGGAACTTAATGACTTGTGAGGATTGATACCATCAGCGGATAAGGCTAATCTAAGATTTCGATTCTCTTTTCCGAATTCTTTCCACGTGTTGTCAACAAGCTTCCAAGAAGGAGAATCGCGAGGATGGGTTAGCTAACCATTATTGACCCTACCTTGTGCATGCCACGTTAAGTCATGTGCAATTTCAGGTGAGGAAAACATTCTTCTAAATTTAGGAATTGGGGGAAAATACCACAAAACTTTTGAAGGCACGTTTTTTGTATTCTTCTTCCAACGAGATGTGCCACAAGTTGGACACTGAGAAGCATCCTTAAGATCTTTCCAGAATAGAACACAATCGTTTTCACATGCATGGATCTTTTCATATTGTAGACCTACTACTTTTAGCAACTTTTTGGCCTGATATATCGAGCTAGGAATTGCATTGTTGGATGGTAAGATATCTTTTAGGACACCCAACAAAGCATCAAAACTAGCATCGGACCAACCAAATTGACCCTTTAAATGTTGGAATTTCAATAATCCACTAAGTGCATTATGCTTTGACCCTTCGTAAAGTGGCTTATCACATTCTTCAAGAAGCGATTTCAAGGAATCAGGTTCTTCCTCTACATATGTGAAGGCATCATGTAGCATTTCCTTTGTTTCATCAAAGTCGTGAGGTCTAGATTTATTAGGGAAGCTAGAATCAAGGTTGGGAAGTGTTTCTCCGTGGAAAGACCAAACCTTATAATTTTCGTGAAAACCACGAGCAAACAAATGATAACGCACATGATCAATTGACTCGTAACGAAAATTGATACAATCTACACAAGGACATGGAATAACATCCGATTTTGGATTATTAGATTTTGCAAACTCTAAAAAAGCATTCACTCATTCTTCATATTCATTTAATAATCTATGAGACGAAATCCATGATTTATCCATGACCTTTTGTTACTAGATCTAGACCAACATAAATAAAACATAAATGAAACATAAATAAAATAGGAACATAGAATCAAGCACTTTATATTGGAAGTCAAACATGCACTTTTAAAATTCTTAAAAAAAAACCCTAACTTTTTTATGCATAAGAATAATGTCAAACATTGCTTTTCACTTCTAAAAAAAACCTTACAAAATCTAATATGTAGGGGACACAAGGGACCACATAATTAAAAAAAAACAAACAAAACCAAGAAGCACATAATATTTATATGATCCAGAATACTCTTAAAAACCTTAATTTTTCTTTTGTATCTTCTATCATATGCATTCAATACAATCATACAAATACAAACATTATTGAAGTGAAGTGAGGAGCTAGCTAGGGTTCAATTGCTTGTTACTAAAGTGGGTCAAACATGGTAAATGATGGCTTATTAGTATCACATTTCAACAACTCTAATAATAAACCATAATAATTGAGGAAGAAGTATGAAAAACCCTAACCTTAGAAGTGAAGATGCGATGGTTTTTGAAGGGTTTCTGAACAGAAGTATGATAAACCTTAATGCTGTAATATAGGAACAGATCAATAATATAAGAACAGATGATAAAACCTTAGAAGGGTTTGAAGGGTTTGAACAGATGATTATCGATAATATAAGAACAGATGATAAAACCCTAACCTTAGAAGTGATCTGCAGCAGTGTTTTTGAAGGGTTTCATGATCTGAAGCGTTTTTTTTTAAGGGTTTCGCGCGATCTTAAACCCTTTTTGTTGATTAGGTTTTCCTTCGATTATTGTTAGTGAAGAACAGACGACATCACGTTTAATTTTTTCTATGCAGAAGATCGATGCGCGTAGAGTGTTTTATTATTATTATTTTTTTTGTTATATTGAAGTTGATGAGAGGGCGGGACTTTACATGGGAGAGGGAATTAAATTGAAGAATTGTGAAATCTTGACACTCATAGATGACACGCATCTTTTTATTGTGTCATCGTTTTTAATTCTTGACATTACATTCTTGACACGCTAAAAAGCGTGTCATTATTTAACTATATTTTTTAAACCATGACACTATTTTATGACACACGCTTTTGCGTGCCATTAATAAGTGCGTGTCATAAAACGCGCGTCAAGAAAAGCACTTTTTCTAGTAGTGTATGAATGTTAGTTAGTTTAGTTAACTTTTTTTACAATATCAGGTTAATAATCACTCTTTACTTCACACAAGGGGAATTAAACCCTTCGTTTACGTAACTATTATAGTGAGGGTAAGATGCCGAGATCATCCGAAGATACATGAGCTTTTAGCACTAGCATGTTGTCAACGTCTAGAGTCAAGGCAATAAAAGGATGATTTTTGTAAAGTAGATAATATAAAGTTAAAATAAAATATGCTTTGTAGTCAAATTTAAGAAAATGGGTGTTTGTTAACTAAATGTCACTACAAATAACAAGGGCATACTTTATTCGTATGAAGTTGTATATGTTAACGTGTGCACTTGTTAACTCCTTTAGGGTCATTTTCACTACTAGACCATATTGAAGCAGAATCAGCAAGGAAACCTTCTCCGTAAGGTCGGATTAAGTCCCAGCTCGTTAACAGAAATAAAATATAAAATATAAATTAAAAATACAATATGCTTTATAGCCAAATATAAGAAAAAGGGTGTTTGGGTGCTTTGTTAACTAAATGTCCCTATGAATAACAAGAGATTACTTTATTGGTAAGAAGATGTATAAGTTAATGTGTGCACTAGTAAACTCCTTTAATAGGGGTCATTTCCACTAAACCATATTGAAGTAGAATCAGCAAGGAAACCCTCTCCGTAAGATGGGATTAAGTTCCAAAATTGTTCGACCGTCTGGGAATTTTCAGATTTAAGTAGAAACATAGTCATAATAGGATTATCTCACTCATCATGTTAAAAGAATCAGTAGCGAAACCATTAAACACTGAGTTTTAGTATTAGAATGTTGGTTTT
The DNA here is from genome assembly GCA_030844895.1 of Ambrosia x helenae. Taxonomy (NCBI): domain Eukaryota; kingdom Viridiplantae; phylum Streptophyta; class Magnoliopsida; order Asterales; family Asteraceae; genus Ambrosia; species Ambrosia x helenae. The sequence continues at coordinate 25,091 of JAUTDX010005940.1, forward strand.
AAACCTCAATAAACCAAATCATTTGGCATCTTGATCCTACCTCCACGCCAAGGCAAGAATTACCAAAGCCTAAGTCCAGAACCATAACCTTTAACCCTCTATTAAAGCAATTAACATGTTGATTCTACAAAGACATATAAGATGAATGTTTTTTAACTAACAAAACATAAAGTTGATAAAAAGATGTTAAGGATTTGAAAATTTCACATTCAATATTGTATGTACTACTTAAAGTCATTCAACACACAGATGCACTCATTGTTAATCCCTAGCTTAGTTTAGTTAATTCCTCGTCAAGAGAGTTGGACCCCCCCCCCCCACATACACATACCAGCAAGAACTTTAGCTACTCATATCTTTAATGATATATATTAACAAACCACTACAAAAAAAATTGCGATTTTGTGACATACAAAAAGTGTCACAAGAAAACAAAAAATGACACTAAAGACCCTTATAGGAATGGGCGGCAAACAAAACAAGTGTCACTAGAAGCACTAACACTAAAGCCTTTTAGTTGTACTTTTTCAATCTGCCGCACAAATTAAGTTTTTGGGCTTTAGTGGCACTTTTTTTTTGCCACAATATAGAATAGACTTTTGTGGTACATATTTTGTGCCTCTATAAATTGATTCTAGTAACATAGCTATACTAATTTTAGTGGCACTTTTTTTTTGCCATAATATGAAAAACCTTTTGTGTCACAAATTTTGTGTCGGTAAAAATTGCTTCTACTTATATATATGTACATTATTTAGTGGCACATAATTATGCCACAAAAATCACATTATTTACAATTTAAATATGAAACAAAAGTTTGATAACAACTGTAAATGTAGAAATCATAATATTATAACTTCAATAATAAGTTCAATCTGAAACATATTTCTAACGTTAGCAAAACAATATGTAATAAGTAACATATCCCAAATTTTAAATATTTATACAAAAAGTCAAAACATTCTTTTTGGAGAGAATTCCACTATCATATAACTTGGCTTCAAAGCTTCTCATGATATCTACCCTGCAATCATCAACAATATAAACAAGCATTAGTATTGATTCAACAAAATTTCAATGTTTTTTAATTTATGAATCTCATTATTCTTAACTTAAAAGAAAATCGTGTATAACAAATGGCCGAAACAACTAACAATTTAACAAAAAAACAAACATATAACAACCATTTATAATTAGCCCAAACACCTAACTACACAAAAAACCAACATATTACCTTAATTGCAATGTCAACAAGAAGTTCAAAATCAATTGTCCAAATGTGTTTCTTGCCTTGTAAAAGGGAAAGTTTTGAATGACCAATTTCATATCAAGATTACAACATAAGCACATCCATTTAATAGTACGAAGAAGTTAAAAAGTAACAAGTTAAGAGTACTTACCGTTATCATTATGATTTCTTGAAGATGATATTTCGTTAACACGTAAAGAGTTGTTAGGGACCAAAGAACCAATATATGGGACATAAAACATATAAGTGAAATAAATGATAGTACTTAAATATGAAATCATAAAAAAGCAAATAATGGTTCATGTATGTAATTACCTGCATGTTTATATTTCTAAAAAACGAAGACAAATTTGCATTAGGGATATGTTCTTGGATGATGGTAGCCATAGCATTGACAGCACTCGTTAGCTTATCAATAGTTTGTGACACTGTTAAAGAAGCACTATTACTTTTTGCAACTGGCATCCTTCCAACTAACCGAATGTATCCACTTTTCTCAGGGCCTTTAACTTTTGAGTAGTCATCGTTTGTAAAATCATCTGGGTTGTTGGGTGTGATTGTAGAGTCGTTTGGAATATTTTTTAATGAAGCCTAAACACATAATAAAATTGGTAATCATAAAAAAATATATATACACCCATGATATATAGGAATATTAAATACATTACCACAACTTGAGCAACTTTATCATCAACAATGCTTCCATCTTTACGAGTGCGAGTTGCGATATACATTTCTCTTCGTGTTGGATATACACCATTATTTTTGTCGCCTATAATTTATGTTTGAAGGTTAGCAAGGGAATTAACAAGTAAAAATACAATAAGTGTCAAAAATAGATTGAATAATACCATTTCACGAGCAAGTCTCTGGCAAATGACTTTGTCCCACTAACATGAGGATCATTCATCTTTGAGCGGCTCAATCTTTTAACATTACATGTACTCTATGGTAAAGGGTAAAAAAGTACACAATAAAAAATCTTTATTGTAATTAGATAGTTTTATATATTGTATAAAAACTCAAAGTTACACGTCATTATTACCTGGAATTCTTGAGTGAACCAATGAGTAACAAGTTCTTTAAATTGAGTTGCATTCACTATGTTGTCATTCTTAACATGATGTGCCACGATTTCATCAACGGTAAGGCTTGGATCATATACAAGTGCCTTTAAGGAACCTTTCCACGCTCTCCATTTTGTTCCAATCCTTTGGAAGATCCATTTTTTTATCTCGTTTGTTTCATTGGGATAAAAATCAAATTTTGACTGAAACAGAAACTATACATAATAAGCTTGCACCTCTTACTTTAACTAGTGGATGCATTTAGAAACTTAACAAATACATATACCATAACTAGTGTATACATGTCCTCTTTGTTTTGTATGAGAACCTTTATCCAGTCAGAATATTCTATGGATACATGATCAGAATTCCTCACAAGTGTTCTAAGGAATTGAATAAGTTCATTACCTTCATCCCAATAGGCTTTCCAAACTTGTTGAATGTGACAACTATTCTACTTTTACTATCCATCTTCCAGATTTCTCCTTTTTATGTATAGGCTCTAACCTTTTTAGGAGCACCTAACAAATTTGAAAAAAAAAGGTACAAAAACGGTTTATAAATTTTATACGATTTGAACATAATTGCTATCGACCTATCATTTTGTTTCTAAAATATCATTACAAATTGTCTACAGTTTTACCTTGTACTTCACTAGTTTGATGACCTTGAGTTTTTAAAATTTGGTGGTCCTCAAAATCGTCTTCAATAGGGTCATCGTCAAGATGTTCTTCAACATGCTCATTAGAGACGGTAGAAGTGATACGTAGCCTTTTACGCCTACCTATACTATTACCTTTTGAAACATATTTTGTTGCTTTTTGTTTTTTAGTGCTTTGTAATTGTTCTTGAACATCACCTTTATCTTCATCATAGTTGCGACCTGGCATTTGTATTTAATGTTGATTATTTGTATGCATTATATCACTCATCTCTTCATACTCGTCATTTTGATCAACATCATCTATTTCCGTATCCACTCTATTACCTTCTATAAGCATAAAAGAGTAAATTAATATAAAAAGTACTTTTAGGTGAACAAAACTTTTTAGATTAACAAAATAATACCATGAGATTCCTCATCATCCCCATCAACAAGAACCATCCTTCTCATTGCTCCCCTTGTATTACCTTTGATTGTTTCACTCATGGTAACTGTATGTCGTTCAGTCGGTTTTGTTGCATTTGAAGTTGATGAAACCTTTTGGGAGACATTCGGAGCAACCTCTCGGTGTAGCTTCGTTAGATTAGCAACTTTATTCATGGACATTGGTGCAATATATTGTGGACGGTGTTGTAACACCCCAACCGATGGCGGAAACATCGGGATGTCACGTATTGATGATTGTTCAGTAGCTCATGGTAAATAATAAATTTCAATATTTGATTTAATTACATTGCATACAATTGTTCTACAAAATTTTGTACATCAAAATGAATAATACTAAATATACATCTTCAAGCATTAACTCTAATCTTCAAGCAAACTATAACCTGAAACATGTTAAGTTTGAAAATATTTTGGGTCAACAAAAGTTGGTGAGAATTACATAGGTTTTGATAATTGAATAAAACTTGTACAATTCAAGTGTCATGGCAAGTCTAGTCCATATGTGAAAACATACTAGAAGTAAATCGAGTGCATAATCAACCCTTGTGACTGTTATATTGTGGTACATCCCATACGCTCATGGTTCACTCGATTATGTTATGCGATAACAATCACCCACGCTACCTTTGTAGGAGGCACGTATCCGGGTGGGATTGTCAGTCCAATAGATCTATCATTGTATACCGTCGGCTGATCAATGTTAATGATTATGCTAGAATTGTGCTTACCCTAGTCATGTTCAAGACATAATGCAACATAGAAAAACACATAGACACTTTATGATTGAATTGCATATAGAATGTTGTAACATGTTTCACCAAAAAAAATGGTGATAAATAGAAAAGGGGCTATGTAAAACTCACCTGAAATTCACTATGTAAGTATTAGCAAGTAGCAATAAGTCTGAACTTGGATTAATTGAACTCTTGTATCCTATTACAAATAAAGGATGTCTTAAATTCTAATGCAAATGAACTTGTTAGGAATCAACAAGAATCAATGAATTATGTTTGAACCTAATTAAAAATGATGATTTAGTGTCTACTAATACTAATAATTTAATGTTCATGCAAAAATATTACCTTTGATTTATCGTTTTATTATTATTATTATGATTATATGTGTTATGAAAACTTTCATGGACCTCATTTATAAATTTACTGAGCCTAATTTGCATGGTATAAAAAAATTTATAAGTTCAAATTTGAAATACCTATATTATCAAAACCTACTCTAACATAAATGTCACACCCTCAAATTTCCACATGCGGGGTTTTACCGCGAGGCGCGTGACACACCAGGATCCAAGTCAACGGAAACAATAAACGACATCTATATGATAAGAAAACAACGCAAACTACCATTGAGTTTCAAAACCGTTCTAACACAGCGAAGCAAAATGTATTATTACAACTTAAAAGTAAAACTCAAAGTTTGAAATGTTTAACAAAATATGCATATGATCCCTAGACGCCGTGAGACTCCGTGCGCCTATACTCAATGCTGCTACCTTAGCGACCTAAGAAAACATGCCAAAAAGACGTCAACATATAATGCTGGTGAGTTCACAGGTTTTAAGTTCGTAAACGTTTTCATGTGTAAAGCGATTCCTCATAAAGTGCCAAGTGTGCAAAAGTTCCAAGTAAATAACAATCGTTCCCTTACTACTACGACTGTGTTGCTAAAACCATTACTGACAAACGTTGCTCGAGTTGCTGCCCATGTGCCAAGTGTCAAGTGTCAAGTAGAGACAATATGCACCTGCCCGGCTCCCAGCCGTCAGGTGGGGTTCGTCACACCCGATAGATCTATCCACATTTCCCCCGTTGTGCCCCACACATTCATGGTTTCAATAGGGACTTAGGTTTCGTCGTATAGTAAATAAGTGTCAAGCGCCAAGTGCCAAATGCCAAGTGTTAATGTTTAAAAGTGTCAAGTGCTAACGTTTAAATATGCCAAATGCCAATGTTAAATATGCCAAGTGCCAAACGTGTCACGTTTCTTAAAAGAGTCACATTCCCAAAAGGCGTCATGTTTCAAAAGCGTTGCGTTTCATAAGTGTTGTGTTTCAAAAGCATTGTGTTTCAAAAGTGTTATGTTTCATAAGCGTTGCGTTTCAAAACATAAACGTTGTATTTGTTAAAACGTGTGGCATGCTTCTCCCCCGAGAGAAAAGTGTATAAAAGAGGGGCCGTGAAACTCACCTTAGAGTGCGTCTTCCAATAACTAGAATTCCAACACGTGTATGATAATCCCAACTAATGACAACCTATCAATGAGTTTACATAAGTGTGATGACTATTAACCCGAAGGCTAACTAGTCCCCGATTGTCCAGATCTTGACTACGTGTGTTAAAAAGTGTGTTTAAAACGTTAACCGGACATCCCAGACCGACCCGACATCCCGTTGGTGACCCATTACATCAATTAGTCATGCACATAAGTTTAACACATAAGTTTCAAGCATAAAACACTTAGTTTGCATCAAAAATCTCATTCCGGACATCAGATGGTCGAATGTGGTTTTCCCCATTTCCAGGTTCGCCCGTTTGAGCCACGTTCGCCCCGTTTTTCCCACATTTTGTTCCACGTTCGCCCGTTTGAGCCACGTTCGCCCGTTTTTCCCACGTTCGCCCGTTTTTCCCACGTTCGCCCGTTTTTCCACGTTCGCCCGTTTTTCCACGTTCGCCCGTTTTTCCACGTTCGCCCGTTTTTCCCATGTTTTGTTCCACGTTCGCCCATTCGAACCAATTTTATTCCACTTCGCCCGTTTTCATCAGCATTTTATAAAACGACCAAAACGCATCTAAATGGTCCGAAAACATCACGAAACATTACCAATCACAGCAGTCAACTATCATTAACATATTCCTACATAACCCTACCAATTTTATCCCGAAATCCGTCCGTTTTACATGTTACCCGAAATAGCAAATTATGGAGATGTCACATCAAACGCATGCAATCTTTACCCAATTAGGAAACTTTATGAAATCAATCAATAATCAACTTAATATACTCAGATTATCATGAACAATAAACCCCCCAATCATATCCTTATCACTATCATCATGAACAAGCCCTAGATCTAACCCAAAATACCCAAAATGAACATAACATCATCAATAATTAATTGTAACCTATCTAAATCATAAATCATCATCAATAATAGTCCTAGATCATTGTCATAACATCTATACAACAATCAATCATCAAACAATGCATAACATCACATAAAACACCATTAACACATGTTATTTTGTATGAAAACTCATTGTTTATGAATAGGTTTTGTTTAGAAAGATATTAGGAAGGTTTTTATTCATGAAAACATGTTTGAATCAGATCTGGACTCTTGGGGTTTAATGAAAACGAATTGAAATGCTTCAAAAATGATTTAGAATGAAGAACACACCTTAGATCTTTGTGTAGAAGATGTTTGTAGGTTAGATTATAGAAAACAAGGGCAAAAACTCCTTCCCCAATGTTTAAAGTTGCAAGAGAGTGTTTTGAGGCGTTTAGGGTTTGTGAAATGGTGAAAAATGACAAAGTGTGGTATTTATACTATGTCCACATTCGCCCCTTTTACCTGGGCGAATGTACCCTCCTTCGACCCTTTTACAGGGTCGAACGTACCCTGACTTGGTCGAATGAAATTCTTTAAATTCCATATCCCAGGTTCGCCCCTTTTACAAGGGTCGAACCAGGAGTATTGTCCAGGTTCACCCATTCGATTGGTCGAACCAGGACTCACGTTTTTTTTCTAGTTTTCCAATTTGTCGTGTTTAAACGCATTTTAACGCACCCTAACATACGAGCATGCAACCTTAGTCTATGTTTAACATATTTAAGCATGGATGATTATCTACACATCATTTAAAACACATCTAAGCATATAATCCACCAAACGACAATTAGTCCTACACATACACTTAATTAGTTTTTGTAATTCACCAACAACGGGACTCGTATCGTGTGTGTGTGTGTGACTAACCCAATGATCTCCCGAATCATTGAATCCTGGACAATACGGACTGTGTTCCGACTCTACTGACCCCGTCAAGTATGTTTAATAAACGTTTTTCGCTAAGGTAGACTTATGTGTTTATAAAATGTTGACCCAAACATGCCCGGTGTCACAATAAATCAGTTTAATAATAATAAAAATAATCCAGACATAGGTGGTCTTAGGAATTTCCAAAATAATATACGAAGTAATGTTTACTTTAAATAAAGTGTTTATTAAAATGATATATCGTCAATGTTCTTTTTATAAAAGAGTAAGTTTTCCTACTAAAAATTTTCGTATTTGACATGTTTGCGCACTGTTTCGGTAAAATCAGTTTGAAAATCATAACGGATGAAGTAATAAATGAGCCTTATATGCACGGAAAGATAACTCGACGAACTACACGTCTAACAAAAGAAACAGATCATTCGGGTCTGTTATGATCTTGAAAAGCTCTATTGAATTTGAGGTTATGATGCTGGAAAACAGCATTGAAGTGCTCGAAAAGTCTTTTGAATGTTCTTGAGGTTTTATAATGAAAAGAAAAAAAAAAGACATTGAATCCATTTAGTTTCATAAAAGGGTAAAGGATCGGACTAATAAAATAAATATCTATTTTGTAGTTGTAGAAGTTTAGAAGAAAATGATATTCATAGGTGATAAATCAAAGTCAAATATATGGTACTACGATGTTTCGCAAACATGACATTTATTTGGTTACCTGAATGATGGGTGCAGAGGTTAAACTCGGAGTAGCGTGGCAGTGGTTCAGTTGGTAACCGAAAGTTCATGAATTGGCAGCAGCGGCGGTCAACAAACGGTTACAAATCGTGGTTGTTTTTGTGGTTCGAAAGGAGGAGAGAGAAAAATAGAGTGGTTCGAACACCAATTGTCGAGACGGCTTAGGTTGAAAAACTTGTTGTGATTGTTGATGTTCGTAACTAGTTTTGAACTCGCAGGATTTTGGTTGGGAAACAGGGGCGGCAATTAGGTCGTTGCTTATTTATAAAGAGTATGGTGAAGTTAAAATATGATACTCCATAATTGTTTGTTATAATTCTCCTATATAAATGTTAGACGATTTAAATTTTCTAGTCAATGTCATTAAAATAGATTGAATTATTTGACTTGAATGGAACCTATACATGTAAACTTTGGGATTGATTTGATTTATTATGATTAAGGAAACAACCGAAAATTTTGTCAACAATGAGATGGAATTGTGCTCATCTTTTTGAAGGAACATAATATGTTCATAAGTTTTTTTTTTTTAATTAAATAATTTAACATTTAAGTAATCAAAATCTAAAAAGATTGGTATAAATTTTGAAATAAAATTTGAAAGACGAGGGACACGAATGGATGTTGAGGGAAATATAACTGGGCATTGGGATATATATATAATATATATATATATATATATGCGTGTGTGTGTATAGCAACAGTATTGAAAAAAAAAATAAAAACAAAATCATTTGGATTTTATTAATTGAAATAATCGAAACACAAGGATCGAAAAGGTATATATAATGAAATCAAAGGACTAAAGTTGTAACACGAATAAAGTGGATGGAAGGGATGTCACAGTCTCCCCCAACTTTTGGAAACTTCGTCCCGAATTTATTAAAAGCACAGGGTTTATAATTTGTTATCTACCGAAAACCTTGATAGAATTCCACACTACCTTAACGTACCTGTAAATTCATGATTACGTTCCGGACAGCAATCACCAATTTACCTTACATTAAGGTTTTGTGTCCTTCTATGACTCTAAACACATATGTAAGTATTGCAAAATAACCTTGTGATTGAATCTTTGTATCAATGAGTCTAATAAATCTTTGTATCAAATTACATGTATGATGTATCCAAAAATGAGTCCAACTGTTGAGCAGAAAAAGACCTCTACCAGTCAGTGAGTAGGAACCTCTACCGATTGTTGAGCAGGTGCGATAGCCTCTGCCAGTCGTTGAGCAGGTTATTAGAACCTCTACCGACTGTTGAGTAGGCATGATGACCTCTACCAATCGTTGAGCAGTTGTTAGGTACTCTACTAACTGTTGAGCAAGTACTTCATCCTCTACCAGTTGTTTGATTAAGTGTAACAATTGTTACACACGAGTTGCAAATTGGTAAATATGTACATGTAAGCAATCAAGTATCAAGTATAGCATGCGAGTTGTAATAGAGTTGCCCTAAACAAAGTTAATGACTCTAGGTGTGTCTATAGCAAATAGTTTCTAGTATCAAATGTTCAAATATGGTAGATAATCGAATCCTCATGTATAACTAATATTCAAGTTTGATGCAACGAACAATTAAGCTTTCAATAGTGTGGTTATCGTGGAGATCAAGTTCATGTTCGAGGAGGTAAAGGATGTGAATTTGGGATTTGAGAGATGATAATGGTGAAATGTGTAAATGGTTGATGAATGGTTTAATTTATAGGGTTTCAAAAAAAAACGCAAATAGTAAGGTGATCATGCAGAATAATCGTGGGGTTGAATAAATGGTTAGATACAAGCGTATGAGAAAACATGATTGTGTGGTATTTGGCAAAAATTTGTAATAGTTCGAACAAGTTAAAAATAAGTATGCGTTAAAAAAAATTGTATAGTAAATTTTGTTCCTGTGGATGGAAAGATTTTATTTTCAAAATGTTTTTATATATAAAGCAAAAGTCATTAAATTGTACAACTAAATTGATTTAGATCAAAATATTTCGATGAGTCATAGAGGTTTTAAACACGATGTTGGATTTCAAAAATCAAGAATTTGTTCAGACGTTTTGTAATAGATTAAGACATTTTTATCGTAAATCATTTGTTACGCCAATAAATTGTTCAATAAAAATTTGAAATTTAGCAAATAAGTTTGTGGAAATAAAAGACTCTTTTTCGAATATATTAATATATATATATATATATATATAATATATATATATATATATATAATATATTTGTTTGTTAAAGTTTGTGAAATTCCCAACTGATGAAATTTGACAAAATTCAGTACTCTTTAGCTTGGGTGCTACAGTATCTCCTATACACAGAATATAAGGTTACAGTTTAAACAAGGATTTTAAAATCTCGAATGTG
>JAUTDX010005941.1:0-21835 GCA_030844895.1 Ambrosia x helenae
TCAACTAAAGTATTGCCGGGTACTCTGTACGCGGCCCCCAATGGCCGAAAGGGGCCCCAGACGGCCTCTAGTCCGTACGGACAGAGCCCTTCGGCCCACCCTCTCCTGTTCCAGGAAAACCCGCCCACAAACCCGCCCGAAGGCACGACGGTAGTGAACCTAAAACCTGGAGGATCAGGAGTCGAACCCATGACCACAAGGGTCAAGGGTCTCTCCATCACTTCCCAACCACCTACCCCACCACAAGGGTGGGGGTATCCATCACATGCCTCTCGTGAGAATTGAAACTGGCTCCTCCAAAGAAAGAACCAACCCTTTTACCACTAGGCACATGATTAGGATTATAAAATTATAATCCTGAAAGTAATAAATTATACATGACATTCAAAAAAGGGCATCTCCCCCTTGAGTTGTGCATGTGACACAAATTGATTTTAGAATTTTTTTTTTTTAAATTGGATTTTGTCTCTCTCATGTTTCTTTTCATAATTTTTAAACGCTAATATCTTTTTATACGAGATTTAAAAAAAAAATAGTACCAAATTAAGGCATTAATTGATTTTAGAAAAAAAAATTTAAAAAAAATTGATTTTTCTCTCTCACATTTTTTCTATAATTTTTAAAACGTTGATATCTTTTATATACGAGATTTTTTAAAGAAAAAAATTACAACCAATTTAACAAACGTTTTATTTTATTATATCTCTAACGATTACCATAGTGCTATATAAAAAAACGGAGAAAAAAATGACTATTTTTGTGGGGGTTTGTTCATATAGGAAAAAAAGACAAAGTGTTCAGGTAATTCATTAATCATATATAGACAAGTCACTAATTATGTTTACATCAGTTAATATGAATTCTACTTTCAACATGTGTTAGCATTGGAGTTGTAGATTGTTTTAGGTTATGTATTAATATTAGAGTTGTACATTGTTTAAGGTTAGACGTTAACATTAGAGATACATTATAATTATTTAAGTTAGATGCTACTTGAAACTTTCTTGCATGTAACTGTAAGCGCATCATTTTATTTAGGGAAAATGGCCAAAATAGCCCGTTGACCGTGCGATTTGCCTAAATGGCCCTCTCCCCCTCTTTGGAGAGACCGGTCACGTTTCCCAACCAGTCTGAAGCGTCTCCCGAGAGGCTTCCCACATGAACCAATACAAAACAACACCTCAGCCCTCTCCCCCCTCTTTGGAGAGACGGGTCACGTTTCCCAACCAGTCTGAAGCTCTCCCGAGAGCTTCCCACAAATGAACCCAATACAAACCAACACCTCATCAGACACTCTCTCTCCTCGCTTTCTCTCTCCTATCTCCTCACTCTCTCTCTCCTTTTCTCTCTCCTGAACCCCCTTTCTCTCTCCAGCACTCCATACATCAACCTTCTCGTTATAATCTTCACCGGATAAAACCTCCGGCGCTACATAAATACGGCGTTCCGACGACTCCAGTCATCGTTCCACACTCATTCATCCCAAACCACTCAGCCGATCCAAAATCCGCTAGTTTTAAGTTTCCTCTGTTATCAAACAAAATATTATCCGGTTTAATATCTCTATGCGCTATAACCTAACCTATGACAGTAATTGATAGACGATATCAACGGAGAGAACACGGAACACGCTTCCGGTTCGAAAAACACTCCAGTCCGTTTCGAGATCCGGTCAAAGAGGTCAGGCGAGTCACACAAATCAATAATCATGTGAGGAGACGGTTCAGGAGAGAGAAAGGGGGTTCAGGAGAGAAAAAGGGAGAGAGAGAGTGAGGAGAGAGAAAGCGAGGAGAGAGAGTGTCTGATGAGGTGTTGGTTTTGTATTGGTTCATAGGGAAGCCTCTCGGAGACGCTTCAGACTGGTTGGGAAACGTGACCGGTCTCTCCAAAGAGGGGGAGAGGGCCATTTAGACAAATCGCACGATCAACGGCTATTTTGGCCATTTTCCCCTTTTATTTATATATAGAATTGATGTGTTATATTAATAAAAAAAATTAAAAAAAAATTGAGACTCTGCTACTAGAGTCAAGATTTGTACGGAACACCGGTTTTCTTTAACCCACTTATCCCCTTGAATAAACGGTTTCAACAGTGAACTTTGTATTATTATTAAGGGAAAATGGCCAAAATAGCCCCTTGACCGAGCATTTTGCGTAAATGGCCCCCTCCACCGTCTTTGGAGAGACGGGACACGGTTTCCAAAAGGGCTGAACCGTCTTCCGAGATCCTTTGGATTCCAACCAGTAGCAACCCAACACGTGGCGGTTACGATCCCGATGTCTGCCACCCGGCTCCCGTGGCGGCTTGAGACGTGTCAGCGCCGCAAAGCCGTCTCCGGTGGGGTCCCTGAGACGGTTCACCAACGGCTCAAGTTAAGCCGTCTTCGGCTCGGCTTATAATAAAATAATATATCCGATCCCACCGGAGACGGCTCCTGAGCCGGTTCGGGTACGAAAAAGCCGTCTCCGGTGACGTCTTTTAAAAGTTTCAACCGTCTCCTGAGACGTCAGCGGGTACGAAAAAGACGGCTTCCCGTACCGTCTTTTTACTGTTTCTGAACCGACTCGATGCCGGACGTCGTACATCGACGGAGACGTTTTCGGTGATGTGACGTCCATGACGAACCGTTTGTTATAAAATTAGTAAATTTTGTAACAATTTTGTTTGAATTTTTTCTTGTATTCCTTATTTTTCTTTCAAGTGTTAAAAAAAAGTTGTGTTTTAAAAATGGTTAGTTTTATAATCTATAGTGGAGGCAGGTGGGAAGTTGTCAACGGTCGAATGGAATACGTTGTTGATAGTAGCTGTAAAAGACGTGGTTTTGAAATTGATTCAAATATCTCGTATCTTAGTTTTTTAAATGTAGTTTCCGATGTGTGTGAGATTCCAAACATTTCAAGGTTATCTTATAAAATGTCAGCTTTTGATGATGCAATCGACATTTTTAATGATCGTGATGTATCTTTTCTTTTTAAAGTTGCTTTGCAAAACCCCCATGAAGTATTGAAGTTGTATGTTGTAGATGAACCAGGTGTGGGTTCGTCTAGTAATGCTCATTTAAACGACGTACCTTCAAATGATTCAAAAGTCCCTGATCTAAATGTGTCTATAGAAAATTTTGATCATTACACACCATATGGGTGTTTTGGAAATTTCGATGATGAGAAAGCTGAAAAAGAAGAATTTTATGGAAAGCCAAGTCCTGAATTGTTTTCAGATATAACCAAAAGCTCTTTAGTTTTTTCTGAAGGTTCCGTATTTCGTAACAAAGATGAATTGAAATTGCAGTTAGGAAATTTTTGTTTGTCTGAACGTTTTTCCTATAAAGTCGACAGGTCATCTAAAACGAGGTATGAAATTTCATGTGTAGTTGATGATTGTGATTGGCAATTTAGGTCACGTTCTGTCCCAACTTCAGACACGTTTTTTGTTACATTTTTTAACAACAACCACACATGTTCTAAAACTCAAACACATCCCCATCTTCGTCAAGCTAACCCGCAAGTAATTGGTAGCATACTGAAGCACCAATTGCGAGATACTAGACGTGTTTATCGTGGAAACGAAATAGTACAAGATTTTCGAGAAAGATTTAAGGTTGATATATCATATACTCAAGCTTGGCGGGGGAAGTGTCATGCACTTGAGCTTTTGCAAGGAAGTAGCAAACAATCGTTTTCTGAGCTTCCGTTCTACTGCTATAATTTGCGAAATGCAAATCCAGGGACTGTTACTGAGATTAAAACTGATGAAGACAATCGTTTTGAAATGCTTTTTATTGCCATTGGTGCAACGGTCAGTAAAATATTTTTACCTATTTTCATACCAACTTAAATAAATTATTGATGTTTTGGTTTACTGAAGTCTAAAATTTATCTGTTTTTCATTTTATTAAACAGATTCGGAGTTTTCTTCTGTCTTTAAGACCGGTCATTATTATAGACGCGGCACACTTAAAAGGTGAGTTTAAGGGAACGTTATTCCTTGCTGTTGGCATGGATGGTAACAACCAAATTTTACCCGTTGGATATGGTATCGGCAAATCCGAGGACGGTGAGAGTTGGACGTGGTTCTTATCGAAACTTAAAGAGTGTATCGGTGAGCACCCGGATTTGGCGATCATATCTGACAGAGCCAACTCAATAGATTTGGCAGTTCGGACGGTTTTTCCTAATGCATTTCACGGGTTGTGCTGTCGACATTTGATGGTGAACTTAAAGATACCAAAAAGCAAAAAGAAGGATTTAGAGACACTGTGGTGGAACACTTGTAAAGCTTACCGGGTGTCTGATTTTGAAGAAAGTTTTAACGCGCTGTGTGCAGCCCTACCACGGGTTAGGAATACTCTATTGAGTATCGGTTTACATAAGTGGTCAAGAGCACACTGTTCGGGGAAACGATATCATTATATGACATCTAACAGTGCAGAGTCAATCAACGCCTTATCTAAGGACGAACGAAAAGTTCCAATCACCCATTTGGTTGAATTTTTTAGACAAAAACTTCAACAATGGTATTACGAACGCCGAAATGAGGCTATTCAAAATAAACACGTACTGACTCCTTTCGCGGTAAAAAAAATTATTAAAAAGATTGAATATTCTAGAACGTGGAAGGCTTATGGCGTTGGGGTTAACACTTTTCAAGTTCTAGACGGTGGGAAAAATGGTTTTGTTGATCTGTCTAATGAAACATGCAGTTGTTGTGTTCCCCAGATATCTGGTTTCCCATGTGGCCACATGATTGCAGTATCAAAATTACTGAAGGAACAGGACTGCAGTCATTATACGTCACCTTGGTATAGCAACCAGTTATACAAAACAACATATGAAGAGGCCATTTATCCTTTACCCCACAGGTCTGAATGGGAGACGCCAGAGTGTTTGATTCCTCTACAACCACCACATATCACAAAACGACAGTCGGGACGTCCTCGTGAAAATAAACGAATTTTATCGAGAGGCGAGGAACCTACGCCTGTATATTGCAGTCGTTGTAGAACTCACGGTCATCATCGTGACCGATGTTCAGCTCCTGTTGCCTCACGATCAAAATCTGCTAGGCGTGGTTCAAAGAAAGAAAATCATCATCAAACACCGTCCCCCACTTTCGTTGAAGCAGATGACTTTGCAGAATATGTAATTCATAATACTTGTTCGACTGTTAACCTTGCTGATTTTTAGTGGTGCTATTTACTTTAATTTATTTACTTAACAATGTTTATAACATAAAACTTACAAATAACTTCGATATATCATCAATACATAAACTAGGTAGATAAATATTTAAATATTTGACGGTGCAAAACGACCAGCATAAATTTCATCTGCCATGAAACGTCTGAATCTCATGCAAGCATCATGTAGGCTGCCTTCTCTCCAAGTCAATGTAATGTTTTGAACAAGATTTCTCAGCAACATACAAACGATTACCCCTGAATGTCGACCAATGCGACTATTGGTGACAGGCCAGACAACATCCCCCGAAAATTGTAATGATTCAACTTCGTTTCTACCAGACTTTTGCCAGTACGTTATAGCCCCTAGAAACCATATGAAAGCAGATTCAAATTCTATAAGAATTTGATGAATTTTTCTATGACTGCAAAAAGTATCGCCGCAATCTATGGGACTACAGTTATTTGGGAAATACACTGTTACTTGTAGTAATTTCATGTCAACTTGTAGAACAAACCAGTTTTCATCGTCTATCGAGGCTGGTATATATACCTGAAAATTACAGTCCAAAACGAAATGTAGATTTTATACAGCACGATAAAAAGGTATAAAATATATAAAAAAAAACAGTATTCTACCATATCAACTTCCCAAAGAGGTGGATATATTCTTCTCGAGCCGTTTGCGTAGCAATAAGCATGGTGATCTTGTTCAATAATTAGGTTATAGAAATTAGGGGGAAGAACAGTCCAAAGACCATAACTACATGTTGTTGGTCTTCTTTGTCGTTCAATGTCCCTTAACGACATCAATTTGTTGCACCATGCACGAACATGCTGTAAATAAATGTTAATAAAATCACAAAAAAATTATCATATCATATAACGTATAACGTAACAGTCATAGTATTTACCGTTTTTTGAAGATATCCGCTTCCACAGTACCCTAAAATACCACCCCACCACTCTTTGTTTAATGGTGTACGCCCCATATAGGTTGTATAGCAACATGTGCTATCACCATCGTAGTAAAACTCAAGAACATTTGGAGCCCAAAAACTTGATTGGTTATGTGGATTAACCCAAATTGTGTTCTCTACGGGAGCAGGAATGTTAGTCATTATGCTATTTCATCTGCATGTGAAATGAGCTTCTATATAAGGACCTAGGTTGATAGGTGTACCAATATCGGGTGGAATTTGCAATTTTTGCCAAACGTCAAGGACTAAATTGGCAAATAACTATTTCGTTTTTTATAAATATACCTACCAACCGTTCATCATCAATTGTGTAGAGGTTTATATACCATCACCATGTCTCAGTCATCATCTTCATCTTCAAGGTCTTCATCTAGACGATTTAGCAGGTCAAGAGAAATATGTTCATGCGGTGCAACTACACGTATACTTATCTCGAGAACTGATGCAAACCCGGATAGAGACTTCGTGTGTTGCGTAAGTATTAAATTTTAATATTTATCGTGTGCTTTTAATGATCATCAAATAACTGTTTATTTTTTTTAAACCACAGACTGCTGGTTGTGGATTTATTAGGTGGGTAGAAGCGTCAGAATGTTTCAGGTGCAAAAAAATCGTTCCGGGGTTGAGGCAATCGTTAGACGAGCAACAAGCTTTGGCTAGAAAATACCGTTTGCAGGCCAGATTGTTGAAGTTACTTTTGGTAGTTAGTTGGGTTTTGTTTGCATATCTACTAATGTAACACAAGAGGAGTAGTAATAATAATGACATTAGTAATATTAATTTAACAATTTCAGTTCGTCTTCATCGGGAGTCTGTCTATTATCTACCGTATCAGCTTCCGGCAAAACGTTCCTATAAAATTCAAAGGCCATCCTGTGCCGCATTTTTAAAGCTGTTTCTTGGGTGTTTTCATGTTTATTATATAGAGGTTCGTTTTTAATCAACCTCTCAATAAATATGCACACCCAAACCCCACAATCACCAAGATCTCCGGACTGTTGGGGTACATCTTTAGGCTCTACGACCTCGAAAGGAGGGGCGTATATGTACGGGTTTACGGATTCGTAGTAATTATTGGATCTTAGCCAAAGCTCAAATGCATAATTAGCATTGCATATGACCTCTCTTTTGGCCTTCTCCGCGCCCCTCAAACCAAGTAAACTGCAAAATATAGAAAAAACATTATCAAAATTAACACTATTACCTAATGAAAACCGGCATTAAAATGAATAGGTTCAACATTTACCTGTCGTAGATGGTAAACGTTCGCTGGCGCAGGTTAAAAACTCCGAGGATCCAATGTTGTAAGCTTATATTCAACACAACATATACCTATTAAAACGCGAATAGTTTGAAACAAAATGTTAAAAACAAATCATAATATGTTCAACAAACAAAACCATGATTTAAATTTGAAAAACAACCTCGTCAACATCAGCGATTTTTGGAAACGGTTCGAATGACCCATCAAACAAATCTTTAAAAGGCTGGTTATTAGTACGGCTAAATAAACCCCCACAAAATATGGAGGAAGGATGCTCCAACGGGAGGTTGAGCTCCAAAGAGTCTCGTAGAGATGGTGTGTCCATCCATATATGTGCTATAATAAATAATTTGAATATTCAATATTAAACTGCGGTAAATATATTAATTAAATTAAACATAGTTAATAAAAGTAACAAATATTTAAAAATTATTACCTCGCTGCCTAACCAACCGAGTGAATCATCATCGCCGAAAAGATCTTCCCAAAGCCATCCGGGAATATATTTCCCCCAAATAGTGCACAAGTTCTATGTTTATCCTTTTGTTTTGGATACCATTTTTTTATTAGTTTTATGTTTTCGTTTTCATCGTCTGATTTGAACTTCTTCTTTTTTGCACCTTTTATTGTTGTAAATGGGGAAAGCATACACGAGGATGGCTTTGTTGACCTTTGAGACCGTCTCAACTGTTAAAGTGACAAAAGTGAACCAATTATTTTGAATTTAAATGCTAAACTATGAAGGAAAAAAATAAAATAAAACATACAGGCTTTTTTAGGCCGTCGGTGTCTGGTCTATATACATCACCCGAGCTAAACAATTCATCAACATTTTCATTGTGATGCGAGCTCGTCGGGCCTTCTTCACCAGTCGGTTGGGATTTACGTACCTAAGATTTAAAAATGTTAATTATTTTAAACTTTTCAACAAATTAATACGGATTAATAATAATCATACGACAACTTTACCTCAGGCAGTAAACCTTTCAACTTGTTATTATAAAAGTTTTCCAACCTATCATCCATCAACGCTTTAAATTGCTCTATTAAATCATCGTTGATAGTGTAGGTTGTCGGAACAGTTTCCGACTTTCTTTTTTTGGCCGTCGAATCAACAGGCTCATCACCGTAAACCGTATGCAGATCATCGAAATTTACATCATCCGCTCCCGTATTATCAAAATTTACATAGGCAGACGGATGAAACTCGGCCGGCTTATTAAAGCACCCTTGAGCCCGGTTCCTTTGTGCTCGTAAAAAATGGGCACTATCAGTGTACCAGGCACAGCGCAGCTCAAAGTCATTCGGAAGTAGAAACCTAAACGGCTTAAGCCCTTCAAGCTGAAGCACAACAATTTTTTTTTAAATTTTATCACTTATATTTAGCTTTTCAAAAAAAAAATCGGTAGAAAATGATTTCAAAAGATTACCATAGAATTTACGGTGATCTTACGATCAATGGTGTTCCTCATTTTTTTTCCCGGACCCCAGGAAAGAACTCTGGGGATTGCATCACCAACAAAAAAATGTGGATCGGTTTTAAATTCTGGAAATATCTCAAATATCCAGATCTGCAAGTTTTTAAACAAAATTTAGAAATATCAACAATATTTGTTAAAATTAATAATTAAAAGTAAATAATTCATACAAACTAATACCTTGAAAACCCAATTACAAGATTTTAAACTGAAGCCCTTTGTACCCTGCTTTTGAATCAGGTGCATGTTATTGATATTTTTAACCAAATCTTCCCAAAAATAACTTCCCCATGGAAATGCATTCAACACTACAAAGTCATCAACAAGATCGAGGACTAGATCATCCACGGTAGCGCTATTTTGGGTACCCTTAAACACCGATTCAATTAATACCAGGATACAAATACGGACAACATCATCCTCCTCATAATCGCTCCAGTCACCGTTGAAAATATCAAGCACACTTTGATAAGATACCTTACTCACCTCACGGAATATTCGTCTTTTAAACGATGTTGGGGATTGTGCGAGTTCCCAACCATCGTGACGGCCAAATCTTAGGCCCGTTATCAGACAAAACTGTTGTGGAGTGAATAGAAGACTGTTAGGACCGATTTGATAAAAAAGGCCGTCGATACTAGGCAGTCCCGTCTCAATCTGATGTTGTGCCACTGAGAGTAACAAATTACTTTCGCAAACATGGCTCATAACATCCAGAAAGTGACCGAAGACGGTCTCCCTAAAACGCGTCTTCATTGCCTCGGACATTCTAGTATTCATTTCTGTTACTTTGTTCCAGGCACTTCGGACTTTTATTTCGGTATCAGACTAAAAAAAAGGTTATAAAAAAATTTTTAGTAACGAACAAGGTAAATGAAAAATGATAAAAATACTTGACTGAAAAATGGTAGTAAACGCTTACCGCAGGAGGTAAGCTCCGAGGAGGATTCGGCTGTTGTGGGTGCCGAAAAAACTCTTGTACTGTTCTCTTGTAGTATTTGATGTGGGTTCATCGGGTCGACAAAGTCACTCGGATTAAACATGGTCAAACGGGTTTGGTCAACCTCGATTAACGGACAACAAAAAAACAAACAAAATTAAAAATTAATCGACGGTCGACGGTGAGCACGTTCGTGGTGGACCACATGACCAAAAATATGTCGGGTGGTCCCGTTTGTGTTGTGTCGTTTTCAATGAAAAAAAAAATTTAAAACTTTAAAAAGGAACGTTAATATTACCTTTTTAATTATAAATGACCGTCGTCTGATAATTTGACCGGAGTCCTAGCAAACCGTTCGCCGGAAAATAGATGATAAACAAGAAAACCGGTAAAAGAGCGTTCCCGTCAACGTAGCGTCTTTCGGTGGAGAGACTTTCACCGAAAGTTTACTTTTACCCCCAAAAGGTAAACCCTAGTGGGACCGGGCTGCATGGGCCGGGTCCGGTTCCCAAGCCGTCTCAGGAGACGGTTTGACCAAGACGGGTTCGGTTCCCAAAGCCTCTCAGTCAACCCTCTGACAAAGCCGGGTCCCGGTTCCCAACCCGTCTTTTGAGCCGGTACCCGGAACGATCTGCTGAGCCGGTTCCGGTTCCCAACACGTCTTTTGAGCCGGTACTTGGAAAGAACTGCTGAGCCGGTTCCGTTCCCAACCCGTCTCACAAGCCGGGTCCGGTCCCCAACGCCTAACCCGTCTGAGGAGACGGTTCCCAATACTAACCCGTCTGACGAGACGGTTCCCAAATACTCTAAGTCGGCTCCCAAGGAGACGGTTCCCATTGCTGTCAGACGGTTCCCGAGAGTGCATTTTGTGGGCCCCTAATCAATTAAAAATTTAAAAAACAAAAAATAAAAATTTAAATAAATAATTTATATTTAAAATCATCTTTATATAAGTAGTTGTAAACGTAAAATATTTTGTCGTTAAAAAAGGTTGTTGGAGAAGTATCGCTCAAGAAAATGTCTGACGGCCGTGATAAAAATATAGCTCCAGAAGAATACTTTTCTCAACCAGAGAAACATTCATCGAGTTGGATACTAAAAAAATGGAGGCGTCCGAAGGAACCTGAAATTACCAAAGAAAGAGAATTTATCAGTAATCGACAAAGCTTACACGGAAACGTTATCGGCAAATGGGCTATACCGGACGATGAGAATGATAATTGGGCAACTAATGTTGTTGACTTCTACAATAAAGGCGACGCACCGTTTTGTTATTCTGCTGTTTTTTCAAGAAGTATTGAGCTTGACAAAAATTTTTGGGGAATTTTGTTGGGCTATCGTTCTAACGGCTACCTCACACCAACAGTAATAACTTAAATTTTAATGTTTTTTTTTTATTTTTTTTACTGAAATTGTGATTCAATTATTTTTCAGCATGTTGAAGGATGGGTTGGAAGACTGATGAACTGGAGGAGTAGAAAGCTACAAAAAAATGCTTCGCTAAATATGCGGTGGACAATTCTTCCACCAGAATTTTATAATTCGTTATTAGAATCTGTACCAAAAAACTTGGCCAACTATTGCAATGGCAAATTCAAACCGTTTCCTTCATTTTTCGACGTTGATTTTGTTTTTTTCCCCGTTCAGCTTGAAAATAGGGAATGGTTATTGGTGCGACTAGAGTTGGTGACGCAAGAACTTGTTATGTATGCTTGCGAAGACCTTCGTATCAGAGACAAATACAGAACCATTGTTCACCCAAAGCTGACGAAGATACAAGTTTATTTAGGAGCTTTACTAGTGAACATAAGATTCTGGAAGAAAACAGGTAATCCAGAAAAATGTATAACTTTCAATCTTAACGAAGACTATGTTGCACCACATAACTCCCTGTCTGGTAATGAAGCGGTATATCTTTGTATGCTGATGGAGCATTTGGTTACTGATAAACCAATTACTACGAACGGTGATCTAAAACAAACATGTTCGTCTTACAGACGATTCATGGCTGAAAAAATGTATTTCTGGAGGTGCTTACCACGTCCAAACAATTCTTAATAAAATGTTCTTATTTTGGAAGTTTATTTATTTTTTTAATTGTCCTTATTTATTTTTATTACCTACCATATTAAATATTTAATTAAATTAAATTATTTCACACTATAAATACCCGCCAAATTAACAAATTCTTCACTACATCACATATTTTTCTTACAAAACATCAATCAAACCAAGTAAAATGTCTTCATGGACCGACGAGGAGATCCTTGGGGTTACACTGGCATGGCGAAATGTTGCCGAAAACACCCGAGTTTCAAACACCAGTCAAGAAATTCGTGCAACTCCATTTTGGAGTAGAGTATTTTTCGAGTTTCGAACACTTGTCGGCGGTCAGACAAACCGTACGACACAAGATGTTATAGAAAAGTTTCACAACGTCAAGGCGGAGTGCACCGTATTCGAAGGGTTCTTCAACTCCAACAAAGAGGAGTCGCCAAACGAGTCCGAGGAAGGGCTCATAGAATTGGCGAAAATCGACTACTTTTTGGACTACGACGAAGAATTCGAATACCTTTCCGCGTGGCATTTGTTACGTGATTATATTTAAATTTAGGTTTTATTAAAAATAATGTTATGTAATGTTCTTTTTTTAATGTATGTTTTATTATTAATAAAGTGTTTTAATTTATTTAGTGTTTTAAAAAATGTTGTAATTTTTACTATGAAATCTATTGATATTCCCTATTGAATGCTTAACCCACCCGCATATGTCCTTCCTATATAAAGCCAGTAGACGGTTTGACATTACAGACCGTCAGTACACCGTCACAGATAAGAAACCCAAACCCAAAATCACAATGGCACCGAAACCGTGGACAGAAGAAGAAGAAATTGCCCTGTGCACTGCTTGGATAACTGTTAAAGAAAACCCACCACGTCGAGGGTCCATTTGGCCACTCGTTCTCAACGAGTTCAAAGTTTTGGTTGGAGGTTCAAGCAGGTCAACGGAGTCTCTCAACCGGAAGTGGACGGACTTGCAAAACAAGTGCCGTCTCTTCGAGGGGTTTTATCAAACCGCTATCCGTGAACTCCCACAAGACACTGCGGACCATGAAAAACTTGAACATGCCAAGATTGAGCACGAGTTTTCGGGCCGACCACCCTTTACTCATTTGTCGGCGTGGCAGATGATTCGTGATGTCGCCGGGGCTTTGGATTAGTTTTTTTTTCTTACTTTTAATGCTCCTTTTATTTTAAGTCATAATAAAAAAAATGTTTATTTTAAGTTTATATTGTTTAAAGGGAGTGTTTTGTTTAACACCAAAAAGTAGAGAACACATGACCTTAAACAAACTTAACATAAACAAATAATAATAGGAATCCAATAAAAATACAACTAAAGTATTAAAACAATTACAATATACAAACAATTATAATTCACGAAGTGGTTCAACACGTCAAACACCGAGACATTTCCGTTGCTTGGAACGCCAAGATATATTTTCGCAGTGTACTTTATACCCACTGTCCAGTTTCATCTTCATCACCCTAAATACGTACATAAATATATGTACGGACAGATGCTTACCAACGGCCCGGACAAGTCAAAGAACAAACTCTCCTAAATATCACATCCGACCGTCTTGTACATGTAAAAGACGGATGATCCAGAAGAACATGATAGAGATTTAGGAAAAGGATGAACTTGCCAACAAAGTAGACTACAACATCGTCGATGCAAATTACACGGGTTAACCCACGTGTAGATGCAACAACAATCCAAGTAGTATTATGTAGATGTAACAGCAATCCAACAGAAGCCTTTTTCGCTTTACTTCTCACTAACTCCGACCGAAACCTATCCATCACTTCAACCTTTCCCTCCAAATGTATTACCAAGTGGTTGGAGGTCAACTTAAAGATAAAGAAAATGGGTGAAAGGATTTTTAAGGCCAAAGAAAATGGGTGAAAAACTTCGGATCAGAAGCTTTCCATAGAATGGGATTAGATAAATCCCAAAGGCTTAGGTTTAAAAAGTGCCATAATTTTTACCGAAAAAATATTCGGCTATTCTGAAACTCAAAAACACGTCGATTAATCAAACTAAATTTGAAAATAACATTTGAGAAGATTTTGTTTGATTTGGTAAAATATTTTGGCTTGGTAAAATATCTAAACGGGCTTGAAACAAACATTTGAGAAGATTTGGTTTGATTTAGATGTGTTTTTTTTTTCAACCAAACCCACATATTTATACCCAAACAAAATTTGAAAAAAAAAAAAATAAATTAATTAATGGGTTGAAGACGGTTCAGCCAAAACGGATTCGGCTAAGCCGAGCCGAAGACGGCTTAACTTGAGCCGTTGGTGAACCGTCTCATGGACCCCACCGGAGACGGCTTTGCGGCGCTGACACGTCTCAAGCCGCCACGGGAGCCGGGTGGCAGACATCGGGATCGTAACCGCCACGTGTTGGGTTGCTACTGGTTGGAATCCAAAGGATCTCGGAAGACGGTTCAGTCCTTTTGGAAATCGTGTCCCGTCTCTCCAAAGACGGTGGAGGTGGCCATTTACGCAAAACGCTCGGTCAAGGGGCTATTTTGGCCATTTTCCCTTATTATTATCTATAACAATACATGTGGCTGGACAATACCGTCAAAGAAATATAATAATATCCGTACGTTGATCAATTAATTAAAAAAATACAAGTTGACATCAAGTGGGTAGTCAATTAGTCAAACTCACATTTTAGTTTATAGTAACTGTTTTTTGTATCTATATATACATAAATGATTTGTTATTCGATCTACAACTCATACTCAAGTACTCAACTCTTTCTCAAAACTAATATCAAATAATCAGTTTCTCCCTTGGAACATGGTTATTATGGATTTCAACGAAACAATATTATATCTCAATCTTATGCAAAACCTTACCAATATCACCACCACTTCTAATGTTAATATTTCAAAGTTATTTGATTACGTAGAGCCTATATACAAATCAGAGCTAGAAGGCCAATACAGCGTACCCATGTTCACCATTGGATTGTACATTGCTGCCGCTTCTTTATGGTGCGTCCTTTCAATGTTGGCTGATTTGGTACATGGTTTCAAAGCCAACAAGCTTTGGTTTCCGACTACATGGTTTACTATTAACTCGCTATCTCTCGCTGTTATCGCGGTCGCAATGAAGTTACCCGTGGATCTAAGTGGTTCTATGCCTGGTGCTGTGGACCAAGTGGCGAAGCTTGGAAGCATGGCCTTTATGTGCACCATTATGGCTAACTTCTTGCCTTGTTTAGCGACCATGAACAGCAAAGCGCTTTTGGCAAACGTCACGGCTTTGGGTGTTCTTGTTATCACCTTGGTGATCAATGTTTGCATACAGATTAGAACTGGTGTTATTGTTAAGTATGGTAAAGAGATTGATAAGCCTCTAGAGCCTCTCTCGTCCCGTAAAAATGGTCCTGATGAACTATGGGACGTAGCGAATGAAACCCTTAATCGTCTCCTTTCAGCCAAGGAAGACAAAATACGGATCATAGGATCGTTTAACTATACAGGAGCAGCGACATTTTATGTGATTTCGCTACTCTTGTTGTTGATAATACATATAAGTTCATCTCTAGCCATTATAAAGTCCAAGGAGATTATCGAACGCAAGTACCAACAAGGACTTGAAACAGCTTCAAATGAGGTTCGACAATCACAAACCGGAAAGTTTTTAAGCGTCGAGACGCTGAGGAAGCATGTGAGCAACTACTGGATCATGGCAGGAAGTGGCAGCCCTCAATTCATGTCATCTTGCTCGGTGACAACCACTGCGTCTGGGGTAATATGTTTCAATATCTTTATAATGCATGTTCTTACTACGCGTTATGTGATTTCAAATAATGGGAAACTCAACTTTGGTTCGGATTATGAGTCTTCAACATTAGTGATTTACATACTACAATCTATCGGAGTCATTATAGGGACAGTCGCGCCCTTTTTTAGATGTTTTGTACCCATATGTTTGAAGGATTTCAAAGGCATTTCAGATCGCGGTGAGCATGTGTTTAAAGTAGAGAAATACTGGACACAAAAGTTATATGATTGGAAATCTGGTGGCATTTCACTCGCATTTCGTAGCCATAAACTTAATGTGGGCATCAAGTTTTTGAAAATGGATTTCTCAACATTTGTATAGTACTTCAGACCGTAGTTGTGTTAGTATGCAAGTCAGTAGCGTGGGCTACGGTAGTATACATGATAATAGTGTTGATCATAGTAAAGTTTGTGTATAGTTCAAGGGAACAAGGGTTGCGAACTTAGAACAACGCAAATATATTTTGCAACTTGATGTTTTGAATATAGAAATCTGGATGAATTTGGTTTGATGATGATGATGTGCGATTGATTTGAAAAGAGGGAAAAGTGGAGGGAAGTTATTAGAAAGGAAGTTTAAGAAACTTATCTTTCAACACACAAATAAAATACATTGTTTTGACCCATATATACTTACTAACCGGTGTGAACATGGACCGGTATGGGGAACCCGACGCGACTGTTGGCATAGACCAACATGACTACTAACCAATATGTGACATAACCCATCACATATAATGTTTCTAGACTTAGGATAAAACCTAACATAAGTTTAAATAAAACATAACATATGTTTATAAATAAATGAATCAAGATTACTTCTAACAATCTCCCCCCTAATCTTGATTCTCCACTTGGCTTTAGTCTTCACTTGATGAGGATCTTGAACGTTTCTTCGGGGGCAATGCCGAGTCTTCCCATTCGGCTCTCTTGTTCTCATAGTCCTCCATTGCTTCTTCATTGATCTCCACTACCAACTCTCTTCCTTTGTACTTGAGATGATACCACTCTAGCATCTCCAAATAACGAACATAAGTTTGCCTCAAATTCATTGTGATACCTTCCTTTGACACTAGGCTTGGCAAACCTCTTCCATATCCCATTGACATGGCCACTACCGTCCAATTTGCATCTCTTGTTACCTTCTCATAACCACCAAATACTTGCACCGTCTTGTAAAGATCCAACAAACATATTGGATAACCCGTCTCATCTCTTGGTGGGATTGGAGCCTTATTCTTCATTTGTAAGAATTCCTTCATAAACCATTTAACGGTTCTTTCAAACTCCAATTCAAACTTTCTCTTGTATCTCTCAACCGTACTAGTGATGTGAATCAAGTCCATAAACACAACACAATCTTGCAATTCGGATCCTTCGGTTGGATACATCACCGGACCTCTTTCCATAACACCTTCATATTGATCTTTATTAATGGAAAAGTCGTCAAAATGCTTAAAAATGGACGCTCTTTCTTTGTCTTCATTCGTTAATCCCTCCAACTTGTCGCTTTCAAACCTAACCCGCTTGCCTTGGGACTTTGAACCCTTCGAAAATTCTGAAGTGGATCGGCCGCTTGCTTCCCCTTCGCTACGGCTCTCCTTTTCCTTTCCTTTACCACTTTGATCAAATGCGGGACACTTAAATGTGAAATGGTCATCCGATTCACATATGCGACATAGTATTATCCTTCTAAACTCTTGGATAATAGGCTTCTTGATGTAACAAACATCGCCTTCAAATTCTACTTCATATCCCTCTTGTGTCAATTTTTCAACACTTAATATATTCTTTCTAAGTGTGGGTATGTAGAACACATCTTGAATCTTGTGTTCTTTTCCACAACTTGCAACCGCAACACTACCCTTGCCACGAAAATATTCTTTCCTATAGCCTTTAGGGCAACCATCTATACCATATGAATTGTCTAGAACAATAAACAATCTCTTGGTGCCACACCCATGTTCTTGGCGTGTCAAACTAACAAACCACAAATCATCCCAACCCTTTTCATCACTACCCTTAACCATAAATTCGGTTTTACCAATTTTCTTAGGACAATTACGCCTATAATGAAAGGGTTCTTTGCACTTACTACAACACATAGTAGAGGGGTATTCGGCCACTTTCTTTTCTGTTCCGATTTGCCGATCGAATTCCTCTTGTGCATCTTTTTTCTTCTTTGCTTCGGTATCCCACACGGATACACTACTTGATCCGATGTTAAACGAAGATAATTGCATATTGAGCGAGTCTCCTATGCTTTCTTGGTTCGCCTTCTTGGCCTTCCATCTATGATTCTCAAAATCATACACTAGACTAGGGATTAGCGGTCCACATCCATAACCGCCTTCTTTCCCCATCTTCTTGACTGCTTCGTTTCTCTCTACATCGAATATACCACAGGTCTTGATCGTTGGCTCTGATGCCATGTTTTGAATATAGAAATCTGGATGAATTTGGTTTGATGATGATGATGTGCGATTGATTTGAAAAGAGGGAAAAGTGGAGGGAAGTTATTAGAAAGGAAGTTTAAGAAACTTATCTTTCAACACACAAATAAAATACATTGTTTTGACCCATATATACTTACTAACCGGTGTGAACATGGACCGGTATGGGGAACCCGACGCGACTGTTGGCATAGACCAACATGACTACTAACCAATATGTGACATAACCCATCACATATAATGTTTCTAGACTTAGGATAAAAACCTAACATAAGTTTAAATAAAACATAACATATGTTTATAAATAAATGAATCAAGATTACTTCTAACACTTGAAAATGAAGATGATCTTGCTGATAGAACACTCAAAGGTTTTGAAAAGTCTTTGGAGCGATTGTTTCGAAAGTGTGAAAAGATACAACCCAAAAATCTTATGAAGTTGATTACTGAAAAATCTACTAATGGTTTTCAAGGCGTTAGGAAGTACGCCCACAACGATCCTAATGATTGTTGGAGCTTACCGGTGGTAACGTTAACAACCATTGGTGTTACGCTCCCAAACATCGAAGAGGCGGAAGTTGAAAGCTTGTTGAAAAGTGTGAGGGAAGGTCTTCAATACGTCACACTTGTGGAAGAAATGTTCAATGCTAATGATGCAAGCATTCAAAAGGCGCCGCAAGGTTGTGGGAAGAGGTTGATCTCCGCGGCAAATGGTTAGGAATCAAGTTGAAAGATATTGCTTCTCAAGTGAATAGAACTACTTCCCAAGTAGATACAACATTGCAAGTTGTTAAATTGTTGTTGGAAGAAGCTAAGAACAAGATCAACAAAGGGGTTGGAAGTCAAGATGATGAAACCGAATTCATGTCTATTTGTGCGAACTCAATGTCTAGCGTCGTCGAAACAATAATCATTGGTGACAAGGAAAGCAACAAGAGATTATTTGATGAATTATCATCAAGAATAGCTGACATAATGGCTGCATGTCTCACCAATCTACCACAAGTCATAGTAATGAAATGTCACACTAGTGTGATAGAGGAAAGGGAGGCAAGTGTTGAAGCTGCGGCGCGACTTCTAGGTGAGACTAAACAGATAATCATTGCCCTTCAAGGCCCCCTTCAAGACAAATGGCTAGCTTATTCAAGTATGCCTACAGAAGACTTGCCATTTATTAAGAAATGGCGTGTTCATCTAAGTGAACCCTGAATCACATCCGTTTTTCTAGTAAAAAAAGTAAGTTGAATTCAATTAGATTTTCTCATGGACCATACCTTTACTTCTCAAAGTAAAATTGATGAGATCAAGATCGAATTCATATGCTATTTTTTTTTTATAAAGTACATTGTATTTTGGTTTCTAGTTAATTTGTAATAGTTATATAAGTAGTTCATTGGGCGAAGTCCTTGTTGTAATAATTGCCACCCTTTCCCTTTACTTGTAACAGATATGGTGTTGATTATATGTAGTTTATTTTGGTGTGGTTTGAGGAATGTTTTTGAATATTTTCATATGTATTTATTCATCATGTATTTATTTTGGTGTGATTTGAGGAATGATTTATGAAGTATATATAGGTTCAACCACTCATTGGGTGTTCATTATGTTGTATCAAGCCAAAGGTCTATCTTTTTCTTTAAATAGCGTTTGGTATGATGGAATGAAAGGAAGAATGGAATGAATCATTACGAGGTAATGAAAAATAGTGTTTGTGGTTGGTTAAAGGAATGGAATCACCCATTCCACAAGGCACTCCATTTTCTCAAAACCATTCCATTCACCCCCATGTTTGTGTTTTGAGTCCTTTCTTTACAACTTGTTTCGTTGATGACAAAACTTAGTAGCGGGTTGTGTGACATAAAGAGGGTTGACTTGACGCTTACAATTGGGTAGATAATAGGGTTTGATGACAAGAAACTGAAGTTTAGAGGGAGTTACTTCTTTATTATTATTATTATTATTATTAATATTATTTTCTATTCGAAGCACTTAATCAACTTTTTCAAGCAAAACAACATTCTACTTCATACAATATTATTTCTAATTAATTAGTTTAATTGATTAAATTGTTATTAACACTAATCACATACTCCTCGTAGTTCGACAACCCTACTCCCTATACTGCAGTCCTTGTAGCTAAGGAGTTGTTTTTAAAATAGTTTTTGATTAGCACTCGACACGCGATCAAAATTGTCCATTCCATTACCTCGTCCATTCCATTCCCTTATTCATTCCATTGCCCCATACCAAACAGACCCTTAGTCTTTTGCTCTCCCTCCCTTCTTCTTCACTCAACCCTCGGTCTCCTTCTCTTCTCCAACTTACCATCGCCTATGACTTCTTCCTCTTCTTCGTCTGATGCATTCCCCACTGCTCCCTCCTCATCACCATTAAACTTTGCTCCACAATTTACCTAACGTGGTTTACCAAATGGGTCCTATCGTCAAATCCAATGTTTCATATCCCATGTCGATGGTTTCTCCACAGCCCATCCTCCTACCATCACTAACAATGATAAAACTATTAAACCCCGAGTATATGACTTGGCTCGCTGCTGATTAGCATACCATCATCATCCCTCAAATGCTTCATTAACATAAGAAGATGCTGTTGTTTTCATCGGGTTACCCACTGCTCGTCAAATATGGGAAGCTTTGGAGAATGCTTATAGGAAATCTTCCATTGAAAGGGTTCACAATCTTCGTGACCAACTTTGTCTTCTCTAAAAGGGAATCTTTCACTGATTTTAGTTCTAGAATTTGTGTGATCAATTATCGGCTATAGAACATCCGTTTAATCCAGTCAATTAACTTCATTGGTATTTATGTGGTCTCGAACCAGTGTTTGAAACCTTCTCCACTACCATATGTTCTACAAGGTTGGCTCCATCTTTTTTAGATCTTTTGGCTCGAACCGATAGTCACGAGTTGTTTAGGGCCATCCATGGTAGCACCACACCACTATAGCCTGATTTAAATCTAAACTTAAAGAATAAATAAGAGAAAATTGCTCGAATAGCCCTGTGGTTTATTCAGATTTCACCTTTAGTCCTTAACTTTTGAAAATTACAGGTATAGTCCCTAACTTTTGACATTTTTTAACTGGGATAGTCCCTGGAGTTAACGGAGGTTGGATTATCCAGTTAAATGGTGTGAAATTACTAAACTACCATTGTTTTTAAAAAAATATAAAAAGAATTAAAGTGAAACCCACCCACTACATCTTCCCCAACCCACCACCTCCCCAAACCACCACCACCCATCTTCACTTTTACCACCACACCACTACCACCGACATCCCAACCACCACAACCCGTCACCCACTCCTTCTTCCCACTCATCACCTTCACAAATCACCAACACCTCAACCATCTCTGGTCTCCGTCACCGCCTCCACATAAATAACCACCACCACAATCAGAAACAGCCAGAATCACCACGGGGGCTGTCACGGCATCTCACGTCCTTCCTAGTAAAAAATAAATCAATTTAATTATTATTAATACACAACATGTCCAGAACAACAATAACAACAACGACGTCGTATTGGTGCTACCGAAAAGCACACGCATCATCAGACTCACGTCTCAAGACTCCATCGTCTGTCCGTACTGCGACGGAGAATTCATTGAAGTCGTTGATTTCCCACATCTCTCGTCGCTGAAATCTCGCCG
>JAUTDX010005942.1:0-28120 GCA_030844895.1 Ambrosia x helenae
TAGTGGAAAATCAATAAAACCCAGTGGAATCAAAGATCGAACCTTGCACTTCAAGAAGGCTAGACTCTACCCATTATTTCTTATGCCAATTGACCCTATAAAATCAATTTACAAACTAAACTAAATGACCTCTTTCACACACCTATCTACTAATTTTTTATTTTATAGACAGAAGGAACCATTTAGTATTGGGTTTGATTCGTACAAGTGGGTCTTTTTACAGATTTATTGGGTTTCCTCTTTAAGTTGGTGTATAGGCATTATTGCCTAGTGGAGATGGATATGATAGGTTGGTTCCGCTAGTGGCACAATGATACTCTAGTTATCTGTCAGTGATCCTAATTTGCTGTAAAAAAAAAAACTTATAATGCTAAATGTATTTTAAAAAGGGAGTTAATTTTAGCATTATAATGCTAAATCTTATAATACGCAATTAATTACTTTTGAACATTAATAATCAATGTGTATTAATTATTTCTTATCATTAATAACCAATAAGATTGAGAGAATATGCATTTACTAATAGTAGAATATATATGAACTTGATATCTATATTTTTTTATTTTTATTTATTTATTTATTTCTTTATTTATTTATTTTTTTGAAGCATCGACTTTCATTCAACCACCAACAAGGCTAATATTCCAAGACGGATACAAGCCCGAAAAACGAATATATTTTTTTAATCTATAGTGAAATCACAAAAGCTATTTTTTAATTGATATTGCAAACATTCTTTTCGAATCCATTAAGATTGTTCAACTTAAATAATGAGTTAAAAAACCCTTAAACATCAATTTATTTATTATTTATGAAATGTTAGAAATATATATTTATTTTATAAAAAAGCAAAATGTGTTTTTCAAATTATTAGAACAAGTTTTCTAAAAATGATATTTTTGATAAATATTTTAAAAAACACCAAATTAATAAATACTTTTTTTTTACCAAGACACTGTTTAGAAAAAAAAAAAACTCATTAATCTACTTTATGGATAATAATGATGAGAGGGATCTACAGCAATTTGAGTATATCCGGCCATCCCATATGTGTCATCCCTACTTACGTACACTTTTATATACTATACTCTTAAAAAGTTAGATCTGTTTCGGTTGTTAATTTCAATCATCATATAACATTTTGATTTTATAATTAAACTGTACAAAATTTTTCTAATATATGTAGATATTTAAAAAAACATAAATACAAATGTTGTCAGAAATGTGATAATTAATGATTTTCCCTAATTAAGAACACTATAGTCAAATATGATTTTTTTTTTAAAAGGCGAATTTCTTGCTCCTTGTGAGACTTGAACTTAAGACCTCACACTTTTAGTGTATTAAAAGGCTTTACCTTACCACTGAACCACCAACCCCAATGGCAGTCAAATATGATTTTCTTCTTCACCCGGTTTACGTATTTTGATTTTATTTTCCAAGTAAATATTTTCGCATGCCCACAAATTTAATTAATTATTTTTTTTGTTTGGTTTTTTAATAAATAACTCATGCATAACTAGAAAAGTTTTTAATGCTTATATCATAATTAATAATTGATTAGATAGTTTTTTTCTAAATTCTAGGTGATTAAAAAAAATAAACATTAAATATTTTAAATGTTATTACATTAATTATTATCTCTTTTATTATTTAGTCATTAATACTTTATCTTAGACATTATAAAATTTGTCCTATGCATATCAAAATTCATCATGCATATATCGAAACTATCACATGTTTATCCTACACATATCAAGATTATCATACGTTAATCCTACATATATACAAATTCAACCTAGATTTGTCCTACACATATCGAAATTATCCTTCACTTTAATTAGGATTGATATGAAAGATTATATTTTGAAATTCAATTATATGTTAGGGGGTTACAAAACATTTATTATTTATACAACATTAAATACAATTAATATGTGAAGAAATCCAATTGATTTAAATTTGTTCTTTTCCTTCTTACAATATTTTTTTTCTCATTTGAACTCTCCACTATATATATATGTATGTGTGTGTGTGTGCTCGCGCGATTAGATTCAAATGAAAACAAGCTTGAGTTGGAAGAACTTGAGAACATCGACGTAAAATATGAACTTTAAAATTTTGTTTTACACACCAATGTAAAAACGGGTAACTCCACCATAAAAAAAGGAAAAAAAAAATTTACGATGGTTTTACACTAGTGTAAAAAACTAGCACACCAATATTGACTTTATAAGTAAATGAGTATTCTATTCAATATTTTATTAAGTTTTAATTTACAACCACACATTCTTTTATTAATAAAATAAGTGTGTGATTTTATATATATATATAGGTATAGGTTCCTGTACAAAGTAAATTTTTCGTACAAAGTGTGAGAAATCTATATAGTCATTGTGTTTTAAAGTTTCGCTATAATGTTTTTGATTCCTTTTGCATTGATTTATATAGAAAAGCACCAAATGTTACAATTTAAAACATAATCAAATGTATTCTAGACATTAAATTTAAAACACACTGATTACTTTCTTCGTAGGGTGTTTTAGATTGCATGTTGAGAATACATTAATTAGTGTTTTAAAATGTTAATTTTTGTGTTTTTCTACATAATACTATGCCAAATGAACATAAAACATCAAGCAAAAAATTTAAAACACACATGCCTATGTAGACTTCTCACACTTTGTACGAAAAATGCACTTTGTACAGGAACCCCACCCTATATAGGTATATATATATATATATATATATATATATAGGGTGAGGTTCCTGTACAAAGGCTATATTTCGTGAGAAGTGTGAGATGGATTAAAAATTGATACTTAGGCATCAATTTTGAACTTATTCATGATGTTTTGGATTGTTTTGCCTAGAAAAACACCAAGCATAACAATTTAAAACCAAAAACAATGTATTTTAGGCTTAAAACTTAAAACACCATGCTAAGAACATTAAATAGTGTGTTTTAAGTGTTAAGTAGTGTGTTTTTTAAATTTAATAACTATAATACATTGCATTGTGTTTTAGATTGTTGTGTTTGGTGTTTTTCAAGTTAAAACAACCTAAAACATCATTCCTAAATCCAAAACATGATGCCTACATGTCAATCTTAATCCTTCTCACACTTCTCACGAAATATGTCATTTGTACAGAACCTAAACCTATATATATATATAATTTGAAACACCCTTGAGTTAAGAAAACTTAAAAACACATGTAAAAACCATCAATTTTTTATTTTTTGAAAAAAATACACAAGGTAACATACATGTTTTAAGCGTTTTGGGCTAAAAACATAAAAATGCACTGATGGAATATTTTTTTAAAAATAAACAAAGTTTGTGTTGTTAACATATGTATTCAGCTTTTTAATATATGTTTTTTTTTTGAACGGCCAACCAAACTTTTATTAAACCAACTAGCAAGGTGCTAGCACATAAAATCCGAAAACAAAATAGTCCGCCACAACGATCCCACTAATACAAGAAACCCGAAAGAAAAAACATAAAACAAGCCCACAGGAACAACCCCAAACTAAGTCATCTTAGAAACATCGAACCTCCGCCACGAGTCCCATGACATATCCACCATCTTTGACCGAGCAACAACCCATAAGAAGCTCATAATTCTGATTTCTTCGAAGATCTTCCCCACATCCGCTGCTTTATTGTTGAATACATGATCATTACGTGCCCGCCAAGCTTTTAATATATGTAACAGCACAAACTATGTATTTTTTTAAAAAAAATAATGCATCAGCGCTTTTTTTATTTTTTGGCTCAAAACGCTAAAATATATGTGTCTTACCTTGTGTTAATTTCTCTCCAAACTATTAAATTTATTTTTCTCTCTTATGTGTATGGCACATGCACTTTTCCCCACAATTTTTGAACATTAACGACATTTTTTTTCTAAAATGTACACCAAATTAACGAGCGTTTTATTATCTTTCCAACGAGTACCATAGT
Organism: Ambrosia x helenae; assembly: GCA_030844895.1. NCBI lineage: Eukaryota > Viridiplantae > Streptophyta > Magnoliopsida > Asterales > Asteraceae > Ambrosia > Ambrosia x helenae. The sequence continues at coordinate 3,969 of JAUTDX010005942.1, forward strand.
GTTATATAAAAAACCCGACTTTATTATGTGGTGATTAATGAAATAGATATCACGGCTCAACAAATATTAGTACTTTAAGGGTTGAACTTTAGTAAAGTATAAAACATAGTGAAATTGTTCAATTCAAATGTAAAAGTAAGGAATATACATGTAATCCAAATATCACTAAATATTTCCTTATAGACTACATTCTTTGTTTTATTTATGACATTTCTATCGCTATTAAGTATAAATAACTTCACTTTTTCCCTGCTTTTAACTCTTAGCAATGCAACATAAAATTGGCCATGTTTGAATATTGGGTCATTACTACCATACAAGTTTATTTATTTATGTAAATAAAAAAGTTTTTATACATTTTTAAAATTGCATACAATATAATTTGTGTAGGGTTTAGTTAAATCTAACCAATAAAATTGGGCAACTTAAAGATATATTTGAACTAAACGTACCATAGTGCTATACAAAAAGAAAGAAATAAATAAACTGACTTTTTATATGGTGATTAATGAAATAGATACTTAAATTATATATGAGTAAAGAAAAATAGTCTGAAAAACATAAAAGGTTACCACTGTAGGTGGTGAAATCCTAAAGATATTACTTGTATTTACTATTTTCAGGATACTAAAGGTTGTGCAGGATTCAGGATATAATTGTATATTATCCTGTGTACATCCTGAAGATGGACTAACAAGTTTTCTTGAATTTATGTGAATGCAGGTACATTTAAACAATATCAAGTCATGTAGATCTTCTCTAACGGTTCTATTGACCTACTCTAGTCAAAGAAGGAGAAGAGAACGTGTGAAAGAAGTCCTTAATGAAGAAGATGTCCAAATGTAACCGCTTGAAGTAAATATAAGGCGAGAACCTCGGAAATCAGGTATGTAATGGCGGTATCAACTAATTCAACCTTAAAGACGTTGAGCTGAAACAGTCAAGGATGGCGGATTTCTAGGGATCTTTGTTAATTAGTAGCACTATAAAAAGGGATGTTATGGATGAGTAATAGGACACTTGATTTTGAGTTATCTTACTTTCTATAAGCTCACACACACAACACTCATTTGTAATCATAGAAGCTCGTCCATTCTATTTCCTAAGTTAAACTTGTTATTTGATTATCAAATAAACAACAAAGGTAGGGGCTTTGACTCCTCCCGAGGTTTTGTGCCGGCGATCATCATTGATTAAGGGTTTTCCTCATACATCGAGTGTTCTTGCATTGTCACTTTTCATTTTTGTTCTAATTGTCTAATTTATTTCAGACAGTTCCATCCTGAGGATATAACGTTCGTCCTTACTATTCTCTTTGTTATCCTGAACATAGTTGTCGAAACTTATTCTTTTAACAACCTAAACGTAACATCCTTAAGATATAACTGATTTTTTAGCATAACAAACACTTTTAGAACTCTACCTCACATTTCTGATTTGGAATACTAAATTGTTTTCTAGTTGATAATTTTTGACCAAAACAATTTGGCGCCCACCGTGGGGCAAGTGGTGCTATTTTTAACAAAATCTTTGTTAAACTTCATTCTTAATCAATTCTTTTCGAAAATTTTGACAACTATGGCATCAAACCCAAAATCCGTGTCATCATCCATGTCATCCACAACCTCTGCTCCAAACGTGTCACTACTACATCCTCCTGCATTTTCCAAGAGTTCCGACACTGTGACTCGAACCACTCCTCAATTCAACCTCAGATTCGGGATGGGCACATCTGGTTCTACTCCTCCTGTTTTAGTGTCAAATGAAGAAGTCCTATCCATGTTTACAATCATTAAGGACCAAATGATGATGCAACAGGAAAACTAACCAAATGCTGATGAGGGAAATCCAATTTCTCAAAACATCCTCGAAAAGACCGGTTGAAGATTTGGGGCCACCTTTACATCCCAGGGTGTTGGATTTTAATTATGTCGTCTCTAGGGGCAATCATCATGGATATTTTATCCCCATGAACTCAGGATCTACTGCTCTTGAAACCACCCCAGCAATCAGGATGACAACTATCAGGGATCCAGGATATATACACAATAGAACCATCTTGAGGATACAACTCTGGTAACAATTTAAATACTAATACTTTTGCTACTAATGACTTCGGTTCTATGCAGGATACAGGTATAAGCCCTAAATTGGCAAGAGAACTCCAAAAGATCAAAGACAAGGTGTCAAGTGTACCAGGGATGGTACATCCCATCCCTGAAGTATCCTCAGCATGTCACATGATATCTCGATTTGCACCTCTAATAGGTGATGCTGAAATCCCTAAGAGATTCCAGACCCCGAGTATGAAGCTGTATGATGGATCTACAGATCCTGAAGAACACGTGGCTCAATATAGGGAAAGGATGGAATTAAATCCCATTCATGCTAACCTTAAAAAGGCGTGTTTATGTAACGGTTTCGGGTTTACCATCACTGGTCCAGCCTTGAAATGGCTGCTAAGTGTTCCTCCTTACTCTATTACTTCATTTGCTCATTTGATTAACATGTTCAATAATCAATTTTCTTGTAGTCGTACTTTTGAACGTTTGACAAGTGATATATACAGGGTAGCACAGCCACAAGAGGAGTCGCTCAGGGAATACATCACCAAGTTTGGGAATGAAGTACTTGACATCACAAACTTAGATGTCACAACTGCAGTTCAAGCCTTCAAGATGGGACTACAGAAGGATTCACCATTCTATGAAGAATTGGTGATGAACCCATGTAGGAATCTTGATGATGTCAGAAATAGAGCATTAAGATTTATCCGTCTTAAGGATGACAAGAGGATTCAAGAGAGGATAGAAGCATCCTCAAGATATAACAATCCTAATAGGAAACCACACCCACATATGAACCTTACAAACATAAGCCTTATACTAAAAATGATAATAAAAAGGTTAATGTGGTTGAGGATGATGAGGATTGCCCTAAATTATCAGATTATTGTTTTTCTGTGGATGTAACAAGTCTTATGTATGCTATGAAGGATGTCGGTGACAAGGTAAGATGGCCGAGGAAGAACGATAAAGCAGGATGGAAAGACAAGTCCAAATGGTGAGCTTTCCATGAAGACTTTGGTCATGTAACTGAAGATTGCATCGCCTTGAGAAAGGAAATTGCATATCTTCTTAGCAAACGCCATCTCAAGGATATTCTAGGCAAAAAGAAAGCTAAGACTCAGGACAACACTACCATCCCGGAAAGAGCAGCCTCTCCTCCTAGAGATGCTGGCATCATTAACTTCATCTCTGGTGGCTCGGATATATGTGGTACATCCTACTTAGCAGCAAAAAGACATGCTAGGGAAACCAAGTCCGAGAAGGGGAAGAAACCGACAAAGACTTCCATGCTAACAAATGCAAGGGTGATCAGTTTTGAGGAAGATGATCGAGCAAACATCCTATATCCACATCACGATGGTTTGGTAATAACTTTATATATTGCTAACCATTTTGTTCACATGATATTTGTATATGGAGGGAGCTCGGTGAACATAAGTCAACTAGAAGCTCTAAAAAGAATGAACATCCCTGGAACCGATATAGTTTCCAATTCATCCATCTTGGTTGGTTTCAGTGTAGAAACCAAGAGTACAGTTGGGGAAATCAACTTGCCTATATATGTCGAAGGGGTAAACTCTATACAACTATTTTGTGTTATAGATTCCTTATCCTGCTATAATGTTATCCTAGGTAGGCCATGGATACATGACATGAAGGCAGTTCCTTCAACATATGATCAATGTGTCAAGGTACCCACTCCTTGGGGAGTTGTCAAGGTAAACAGTGATTAGAAAGAAACCAAAGATTGCTACACTACATCAATGAAGGCATCATCCCTATCCAGACAAGCATAGCAATTATGGCAGGATGCACGTGATATCCTAAAGGATGACAAAGGATGTATGGTAGGGCCGTTCAAAACGCTCGGCGCTCGCCGATCGCTCGCCGCTCGTTCGGAATTTGCTTGGAAATTGCTCGCTCGATTTTCCGCTCGGTTGTATATGAGCCGATCGGCTCGGTTCGGTTTGTAAATGAGCCAAGCACGAGCAAAGGTACGCTCGGCTCGGTTCGGCTCGAATAAATTTTTATTTATTTAATTATAAATATACACAATTTACAGATAAATTTATGGCTTTATATATAAGATTCTATCGGATTTGAGTCAGTATATGCAAAAAAAAATATAACCAACCTACTTAACATAATAAAAAATTAACACTAGATTTAATAGTAAAACAATAAGTTATGAGGTGACAGTCTTGGCTTCTTTATGTTAATAGTCGTCCATCACTAATTGTCGCTTGATATCACACTACGTCACAATGCAACAACTGTTGTCTAACGTATGCTCATCACCTCACCAGCCTCAATCTAAGCCTCATCCTTGACACTGGGATCTCAATATTAGTGTTATCATCGGACATTTTGACCTTAGTCGTCACCCGACAATGAAAACATCGAAGGAAACATCCCAATTTTATAATCGTCCATATTATTCTCCGCTCGATTCTCGCTCGGCGCTCGCTCGGAAAATTTTCGCTCGAAGAATGCTCGTTCGGTTTTCGGCTCGATTATAAACGAGCCGCTCCGCTCGGTTTGGTTTGTAAATGAGTCAAGCACGAGCAAAGCTCCGTTCGGATCGGCTCGGCTCGTGAACAGCCCTAATGTACGGATCAGGATGTAAAAGCGGTGTGCATCGATGAAGATAATCAGGAAATCACAGAGCAAATCGGTAAAAACATTCCTAAAGATATAGAGCACCATTTAATCTCGTTTTTGAAGTGTGGGATGTCAACATTCGCATGGAAACATGAGGATATGACAGGCATTTCCAAGGATATCATTACACATAAAACCTGTGATTGATAAGAATTTCAAACATATACAACAAAAGCGAAGGAAGTTTGCACCTGAAAGGAATGTTCTTATTCAAGAAGAGGTGGATAGTTTGTTGAAATCCAAGATGATAAGGGAAGTCAAGTTCCCAAGATGTTTGGCCAGCGTAGTTGTAGTACAAAAGAAGAATGGGAAATGGAGAGTATGTGTAGATTACACAGATCTCAACAAAGCTTGTCGTAAAGATCCTTTTCCTCTCCCACATATCGACTCGATGGTAGATGCCACAGCAGGTCATGAGATGTTAACGTTCATGGATGCATCCTCAGGATTTCAACAAATCCAAATGGAACCAGATGACCAGGAGGATATTGCGTTCATGACTCCTTCAGGTATTTATTGTTATATCGCAATGGCATTTGGACTAAAAAATGCAGGTGCAACAAATCAAAGATTGGTGAACATGATGTTCAAAGACAAGATTAGGGACATTATTGAAGTGTACATCAATGATATGGTGGTCAAGTCTAAAAGAGCAGAGGACTATCTTCAAGAACTCAAAGAAACATTTGACATCCTGGATGCATACGACATGAAGTTGAATCTAGCCAAATGTCACTTTGGGGTAGGTGCTGGCAAGTTTCTTGGGTACTTGGTAACCAAGAGGGGGTATAAAAGCAAGTCCAAAACAAATAAAAGTCATCGTAGATCTCAAATCCCCAACGAATATCAAGGATGTTCAAAGATTGACTGGCAGGATAGCAGCCTTAAATAGATTCATCCCGAAATCCTCAGAAAAGTGTTAAGAATTCTACGACATCCTAAAGAAGAATAAAAGATTTGAGTGGGGACAAAAGCATGAGGAAAAATTAAAAGAATATCTAGCAGCAGCTCCACTCTTGATGAAACCTGACGATGGTGAACCCCTGTAGTTATTGTTTTGGTTAAAAATTACCTAGTAGAAATAATTTTGTATTCCAAATTAGAATTTGTGAGGTAGAGTGCTAAGAATGTAAATTTATTGTTAAAACCAGTTATATTCTGAAAATGCTAAGTCAGGATGTAAAAAGAAGTAAATAAGTGACAACTATGCTCGGGATGGCTTAGGTTTGCTTCGAGATGGACAGTTATATCCTCGGGATAGAACTGTTTGTAATGAACGAATTAAGGACTAAAACACAAAGAACAACACTCGATCTAGGAGGAGAGCCCTAGATGAGTTGTAGATCGCCTGCATAAAACCTCGGGAGGAGACTAGGCCCCTTCCTTGTTTGTTAATATTAATTTGGTAAAAAAGTACAACTTTGGGTGAGTATGTGGACGAGTGTACTAAGATTACAATGATTGTGAGAGTGTTTCTAAGTGTATGTGTGCAGCTATAGTGTAAGCAATGTGTAAGTATTGTCCTATATTCGTCCAATACTCCCCTTTATATAGTACATGAGAATTACTAAGGAATCCTGTGAGATCCGCTAAGTAGTTAAGCTTCTTCAATGTTGTGTAACAGCTGCTCCAGGTGAACGTTGGAGGTCTTCAACAGAAAATAGTCGTTGGTTAACGGTTTCTCTTTAGTTAGTCAATGTTCCAGCTGTTTCCTTGTGTATCGCTGATATTAAATGTATAGCGGTTACAACTTTGACTCCATCTTCAATCTTGGACCATGAGTTACATTTCTATCTTTGAATTCTTCAATTGTAGATTATAATATAGACGTTGCTGAGTATATAAATCTATATTATAACTTAGTTGTACCTGCATTTATACATAAGAAAGCTAATTCGTTAGTTCATTCTCAGGATGTGCACATATTGAATTACTGTTACATTCTGAAGTCAGCAGAGTCCTTCAGCATCCTGAGGATGGTACATTAGGGATGTAAGTTAAAATCATCCTGAGGATTTTCACCCACAACAATTGTCCCCAAAAAATATGTTATTGTTAATATCTTTTGAGGTAAAAATATTTTTTAATCTAAATATCTTTTCTGATGACTCATGGGATGTCTTGTCAGGATGACAACGGCTATTTTCTCGGCGGTAATTATGTGATGACCGTTGCAAACATCATCCTCTACCCTCTATATCTAGAGTTTTATCCCTTCCTTTATAATCACATTTGATTTTTAAGAAGGTAATTTCTCTCTTCTTTCTTCCACTTTTCTCTTTACATCTGCAAAAATATTAGGAATATTCTGAAGATGGCAAAAAGATATACAGAGCTTCGGGGAGTGTGGGAACTTCTAGTGACTTCATTCCCAAAACCTCTTGAGTCATCCTGAACAGGAGATTTGTTCTTTTGATGATAAGGAGATTCGAGCCCTAGAAAGCTCAAAGATCTTCCCAAGCTCTGCTGAGTTTCGTCCTTATGATTCTCATGCAAGATCAGATTTTGCATCTCCTACCTGGGCCTGTTTCCTGTACTTACCATTCCTTCTAGGGTTGAGGTATCTTTTTCCTAAGTTTAACAAAGATTTCTTTGATATGACTGTGATGGCTTATTCCCAAGCCATGCCTGAACTTTGGAAGATTATGATGGTTTGTAGCAGGCTCGTTGAGGATCATGGTGTTCATCTTCAATTGGGGGACATGGCTCATGTTTATAAGTTGAGGACACACGGTTCCTGAAAATATTTTGTTCAACAGGTGCTTCTTTTGCCAAGTTTGCTACCCCTGTGAACGACGCTTTTCTTTGGTGTGGAGTTGTGTACAAGTTACCTGAATCAGTAAGGACCTTCGAAGTGGAAGAAAGTGATACCACCAGTCAAGCCTCTAAGATGTCTGGTAAGCATGTTATGTTACATCCTGGGGATATTTATTATTTTATTTACTGACCCTGTTAATACCTCAGCCTCAGCCAAGAAACCTGCTTCCTTTGACCTGGATGATAATGACAGCATGGATAACAAGGCAACCAAAGCTACATCTCCATCTCCTTCGAGATCTAAGATGACTACTCCTTCATCTAACCCCCCAAGACTAGGGCTGTTGCTGCTTCAAAGAAAAGGAAGGGGTGTGCTGCCACCGCTATTGCTCAGGAGATTACCCCTATTGAGGGTTTGAGCTGTAATGATATTTTGAGCAAGATCTCCCAATTCACCCTTCAGGTATGGTCCCATCCTGAGAATACTACTATTAAGTTAGTGAAAAAAGGTTAGGAATACTTACGTTTTTTTTTTGTTAGGGCCATGAATATCTGTCAAAGTCTCTGGATGTTGTTGCTCAAGAACTTCATGAGGCCCAGACCAAGCTTGAGGATATCCAGAAGATTTCTCATGCTAAAGGCAAATATCTTGAAAGCAAGCTGGCAGAGACTGAAGCTGAGTTGAAGAGAGTGAAGGCTGAGCATGCTAAGGCCCTGTTGGATCAGGAGAAGGAGGCTGAGAAACACATGAATGGGCTCATCAAGTCTGCTACTATTTCCATCTTCCAGGCCAGGGATCCAGGTTTCGATCAGAATACCTGGGATGTGGAAGCCTGGAAGGAGAAAATTAAGAGCCTAGGCGGAAAAGAAGTAGTTTATGAGCCTGCTCTGTTGTCCATCCTGAAGGTGCAGCTAAGGATCCTGAGGATGCAGAGGTGAAGGCAACAGAGGCCAAGGTTGCTGAGGTGGTGAAGGACCTTGCAGTGGGTGATGAAGGATGTATTGACTAGGCTGGAGCCCACTTTTTGTTTAATCTTTGTGGTTGTGTTGGTAGTCTTTGAACAATTTTAGACAATTATTAATATGTAATAACTTAGGATGTTATAAGGTTTGGGGTGGAGGGATCTTGGTTTCAAGATGAAGCCCCAAATCTTTTATTGACGCGGACCGTAGATGTTGACCTCTTGTGGATGGGTCCTGGTTTTGGATGAAGCCAAGGGTTGACATCAAATTTTGACTATGATGCATAATAATATATGGTAACAATCTTTTCACGCTATCATTCCTGTGTTCTTTAATTCCTTTGATATTCTGCAAACATTAGCAAACACTTAGGTTGTAAAGAATTAATCAGAAATAATACCTTTTGTATTTTCTTTGTTCAATAATTCTTCTGATCTTGTCATATTCTTCTTAAGTCCTTCCCATCGTCAGGATGGTCTTCATTATCCTGAGGATGTCCCCAGTTTCTTCTTCATCCTTGGGATGGACTTGCATCCTGAGGATGTCCCAGTATATTATCTTCAAGATAGACTTTAAGTCTACAGTCTTTTGTAAGAAAGAATTAGGTTTCAATGATATCCTGTAAAGGAAAACTTTGTTATTATACTGGCGACATAGGCCTTTGGTTTAACTGGGATTAAAACCCTTTAGTACTAAGTTAGTGATAAAACCAATACGTAACATCTTGAGAATAACTGGCGACAAGGCCCTTTGGGAATAACTGGCGACAAGGCCCTGGTGACTAAACCAAATACGCAAGAGACATTGAAAAATGTCTAAACCTTAAGAGCCCCATCGTATATCTCAACGATAATGAAATTGTCAGCCACTTTTACATGGACTGGTCCCACCATCCCGAAAGTATACATGGGCATCATGCGCACCAGGCGAGGGTTGCTAACCCAATGAGAAAGGTGAAAACCTTTAAACCTTATGAAGGTGTCAGACACCTTAACGGAGGAGAGGGTGGCCAGCCCCCTAGTCTTCTAAGCATTCCATCTTCAGGATGGTACTGCAAAATTCTCAGGATGGACTATTTCTAGACCATGTTTAGTGAAAATATAATCGATCGAAATAAATTAAAGATAAGCACTTACATACGGAGATGATTCATCTCTATCAACCTTAACCTTCATCCCACCTGTGATTCGGACCATGGTTTCTCTTCCAGAGAGATTAGTCACATGCATCCCTAAGCATGGTAGTATTTCAAGTGAATAGCATTCCAAGCTCTTGGTAGAATCTCCCCTTCCATCGTTGATAACCAATATGCTCCTTTACCAGCTTCAGAATCGATCAAGTATGGACCTTCCCACTTGGGAGCTAGCTTACCATCGCTTGGTTTTGTTGTGTTTGGAAGGCTTTTCTTAACACCAAGTCTCCTTCTTGAAATCTTCTTATCCTGATATTTTTGTTGTAAGCTTTAGCAATCCTTTGTTGATATGCTGCCATCCTTAATGTAGCAGCATCCCTGAGTTCATCCACAGTTTCTAAATCCTGTAGTAATGCTTTGGAATTGGTAGTTGCATCATGAAGATGTTTCCATGCTGTGGGCATGACCATCTCTGGTGGCAGCATTGCTTCTGTTCCAAAGACCAAGGAGAAAGGTGTCTGACCAGTAGCATTCTTGGAAGTAGTCCTATCAGTCCAAAGTACAAATGGAAGTTTTTCTGCCCATTTCCCTTTCTTTTCCCCAAGCTTTTTCTTCAAGTTGTTGACGATGATTTTGTTTGAAGATTCTGCTTGTCCATTAGTTTGAGGATGGACTGGTGTTGAAGTCACCATCTTGATCCCCCAACTCTCACAAAAGTCAGTTGTTCTTTTGCTGATGAATTGAGAGCCATTGTCACAAATAATTTCAGATGGTACCCCAAATCTTGTTAGGATATTTCTTTTGATGAATGAGACCACTTCTTTATCTCGGACTTGCACAAATGTTTCAGCTTCAATCCATTTTGAGAAATAGTCTGATATCACCAGCATGAATACCTTTCCTCCGGTGGCTTTGGGTAGCTTTCCTACTATGTCCATTCCCCATTTCATGAAGGGCCATGGTGAAATAATAGGATGTAGTGGTTCAGCAGGCTTGTGAAGGATGTTGCTATGTCTTTGGCATGGATCACACTTTTGGGAATGTAGCATGGCATCCTTCTTTATCGTAGGCCAATAGTATCCTGTCCTCAATGTCTTCGAGTATAAAGATCTTCCTCCTGTATGGTTTCCACAATCTCCTTCGTGGATGTCTTTGAGTACATCGTTTGCTTCATCCTTGTTAAGACATCTCAAATATGTACTTGCAAGAGACTTTCTATACAAAATATTGTCTATAATTGTAAATTTAGATACCTTTGTCCTGAAAGCCTTTGGATTTTCTTCATCAGGAACGACATCTTCTTGTAAATATTTGATTATGGGGGTCATCCATGATGAATCGTCTTGTTCCTGAGTGGCTAAAACAGTGATATCCTCAGGATGGTCTGTTTTATCCTCAAGATGTGCCTGGCTATCCTCGGATGCCACTCTTCAATCGCTGGTTTCAGGATGTGTATGATGGGAATCATAGATCCTTCTAGTAGATTAACGGAGGATCCCAGGTTTGCTAAGGCATCAACTTTAGCATTTTCTTCTCTAGGTACCTATGTTAGTGAAAATTCTACAAAAGAAGTAGCTAAATTTTTAACAATTTCAACATAAATGGCTAACTTTTGTCCTTTTACTGCATATGATCCATTGAAATGGTTAGTAATCAACAAAGAATCGACAAAGACTTCAATATTAATAATATGCATATCTCTAGCAAGTGGTAAACCAGCAATGAGAGCTTCATACTCAACCTCATTATTGGTTGCATGAAATACACATCTAATGGCATGGGGTATCTTGTCCACTAGTGGCGATTTTAGTAGTATTCCTAGACTTGTGCCTCTTGCATTCGAAGCACCATCAGTGTATAGAGTCCACTTTTCCAAATTTTCATTTAGTTGTTGAACTTCATACTCTACTTCACTCAGGATGTCACTACTGAAAGCAGCCACAAAGTCTGCTAGAGCCTGAGACTTGATTGCATTTCTAGGCTCATATTCTGAGTCAAAAGCACTTAATTTAATTGACCACTTTGCCATTCTTCCAGACATTTCAGGTTTTCTAAGTACATTCTTAATGGGATAGTTAGTTTGAACATATATTTTATGTGTTTCAAAATAGTGCCTTAACTTAGTAGAAGCCATCATTAAAGCTAAGATAAGTTTTTCGAGATGTGAATACCTAGTTTCAGCATCTAGTAGAGTTTTACTTACATAATAGACAGGATGTTGTTGCCCTTCGAAATCCTTTACCAAGACAGCACTTATTGCATTCCCAGAAACTGCAAGATATAGCTTGAGAGGTTCTCCATCCTCGTGTTTCATCAATAATGGAGCTGCTGCAAGATAGTCTTTTAGCTTCTTCAATGCTTCTTCATGTCTTTGTCCCCAGTCGAATTTGTTATTCTTCTTCAGGATGTCGTAGAACTCCTTGCATTTCTCTGAGGATTTCGAGATGAATCTATTCAGGGCTGCTATCCCGCCAGTCAGCCTTTGCACATCCTTAATATTTCTTGGGGATTTGAGATCAAGGATGGCCTTTATCTGTTTAGGGCTGGCTTCTATACCTCTTTTTGTTACTAAGTATCCAAGAAATTTTCGAACTCCAACTCCAAAATGGCATTTTGCTGGGTTTAACTTCATGTTGTAAGCATCCATGATGTCAAAGGCTTCTTTGAGATCCTGAAGGTGATTTTCAGCTTTCTTGGATTTCACTACCATGTCATCAATGTAGACCTCCATCGTGTCCCCAATCTTTTCCTTGGACATCATGTTCACTAGCCTTTGATAGGTGGCACCTGCATTTTTCAGTCCAAATGGCATGGCTATATAACAATGTATACCTGATGGTGTCATGAATGCTGTGTCCTCCTGATGATCTGGTTCCATCTGTATTTGTTGGAATCCTGAGGATGCATCCATGAATGGCAGCATGTCGTGGCCTGCTATAGAATCCACCATTGAATCTATATGCGGTAATGGGAATGGGTCTTTAGGACAGGCCTTCTTAAGGTCTGTATAGTCCACACACACTCTCCATTTCCCATTTTTCTTTTAACTACCACAACATTCGCCAGCCATCTTGGGAATTTCACTTCCCTTATCATCTTGGACTTCAGCAGCCTATATACTTCCTCTTGTATGATAATATTTCTCTCTGGAGCAAACTTCCTTCTTTTCTATTGAATGGGCTTTAAACTTTTATCAATCCCAAGTTTGTGAGTAATGACATCCTTAGAGATGCCAGTCATATCTTCATGCTTCCAAGCAAAAGTAGACATCCTGCATTTAAGAAATGAGATTAGTGATTGTTCAATATCATGTGGAATATTCTTACCGATTTGCACAGTGATATCCTTATTATTTTCGTCAAGGTAGACGGCTTTCAGATCCTGGTCAAGAAATACTTTAACATCCTGAGGATGGCACTGTGCATCCTACTGTAATTGCTATGCTTGACGAATGAGGCCTTCATTGATGTCGTATAGCATTCTTTATCTTCCTGTTGATCGCTGTTGACCTTCACAACTCCCCAAGGTATGGGTAACACACTGATGATATGTTGAAGGGACTCCCTTCATGTCATATATCCAGGGTCTCCTCAGGATGACGTTGTAGCAAGATAGGGAATCTATCACACAGAATCTCTGGATAGAGTTCACTCCTTCTACATATACTGGTAGCTTGATGTTACCCACTGTGCTCTTAGTTTCTCCACTGAAACCCACTAAAACTGATGACCTGGAAACTATTTCTGATTCTAGGATGTTCATTCTCTTGAGGGCTTCAAGATGGATGATATTCACTGAACTTCCTCCATCTACGAGAATCCTGCGAACAAAGTGGTTAGCAATATATAAAGTAATAACCAAACCGTCATGATGAGGGTCAAGAATGTTTTCTTTGTCTTCCTCCTCAAAGCTGGTCATTTTAGAGGTTGTCAGGATGGTCGTCTTCGTTGGTCTTTCTCCCTTTTTAGACTTCGTTTCCTCGCGTGTCTTTTAGCAGCTGAGTATGGGGTTCCACAAATGTCTGGTCGTCTTGAAATGAAGTTGATAATACCAGCATCCTTAGGTGGGGATGCTGCTCTTTCCGGGATGTTGGTGCCATCCTGAGCCCTTGATTTCTTCTTGCCTATGAGATCCTTAAGGTGACCTTTACTCAAGAGATATGCTATCTCCTTCCTCAAGATGATGCAATCTTTAGTGATGTGGCCGAAATCTTCGTGAACGGCACACCATTTGGATTTGTCTTTCCATCGTGTCTTGTTGTCCTTCTTCAGCCATCTTGTTTTGTCCCTTAGATCCTTCATGGCATACATCAATCCTGTTACATCCACTGAAAAACAATATTCTGATAATTTAGGGCAGTCATCCTCATCGTCGTCCTCTACCACATTGACCTTCTTGTTATCAGGCTAGCATATGGTTTATGCTTATATGGTTCGTCTGTGGGAGTGGACTTTCGATTGGGATAGTTATATTTTAAGGATGATTCTATCCTCTCTTGTATCTTCTTATCATCCTCAAGTCGGATGAATCTCAAAGCTCTGTTCCTGACTTCATCCAAGTTCCTGCATGGATTCATCACCAATTCTTGGTAGAATGGTGAGTCTCTTTGCATTCCCATCTTGAATGCATGTACTGCTGTTGTGACATCCAGGTTCGGGATGTCAAGTGCTTCCTTTCCAAACCTAGTAATGAACTCTCTTAGTGATTCCCCCTGTGGTTAAGTCACCCTGTATAGATCACTTGTAAAACGTTCGAACGTTCGACTACAAGAGAATTGATTATTGAACCAAATCCCTTGCGTAAGCATGCTTCTTTCAGATTGGTAGGGATTAGATTTATTTCCATCCTTTCCCTATATTGAGCCACGTGCTCCTCATGATCTGTAGATCCATCATAGTGCTTCATGCTTGGAGTTTGAAACCGCTTAGGGATCTCTGCATCACATATGGGGGGTGCAAATCTTGACACCCTATGGCATGCTGAGGATACCTCAGGAATGGGTTGCACTATCCCTGGTACACTCGATACCATATCCTTGATCTTCTGAAGTTCCCTTGCTACTTGAGGGCTTATTCATATATCTTGCAAAGAAGCAATATCATTAGAAGTAAAAAGTACTAGAACTTAAATTATTACCGTTATTGTTATATCCTTGGGATGGCACAGGGGTATATCCTGTATCCCTGGTAATTGCCACTGTGGGTGCAGTAGTTGTTTCTGGAGCATAGAACCCAGTATTCATGGGGACAAAATCTCCTTGATGAACACCTCCAGAGATGCCAGAATTAAAATCCAACACCCTTGGTTGCAATGGTGTCCCCATGTCTTCAGTTGGTCTCTTCGAGGATGTCTTGAAGGATTGTATCTCTCTTATCATCATTCTATTGGTCTCCTATTGTTGTTGCATTTGTTCCTTCACCATTGAAAACATGGAAAGGATCTCATCATTTGACACGAAAACAGGAAAGGATCCAGATGTCCCCATTGCTGGTCTAAGTGGAATATGGAAAGTAGCACTCTTTGAGAATGCAGGTGGAGGTGGCAAGGCAGTGTTTCTGGAAGAGGGTGATGATGGCATGGATGAAGAGATAGTTTTCTGGGAAGAAGACATAGTTTTCAACTTTTGTAAAAATTAGTTTATTGAGAAAAGGTTATAACAAAGTTTTTTTGTTAAAATAGCACCACTTGCTCCACGGTGGGCGCTGTGACATCCGTCACTTTTCGTATTTAACATTTCGTATTAATTCTATGTACGTTTGAGACCTCGAATAATAAAACGTTACATTTTTATCATTTCCGTACCTTCTAAAAAATATATATATATATATATTATGACACTTATGGACTCATACAATCATATTATAAACATATATTAATATAAAAACTTTGAAATAATTACAAAAAAAAATAAAGGTTTGGGCCGGGGTTCGAACCCGCGTCCAAACCGGCCCCTTTACTTACACAAACACACTTCCACCACTAGGCTATAAGCAAATTTGTGTTATATCTGGAAACCTTTAATTTTTAACAACTACCCAAAGTAACATTGGTTGGACTTTAGAAGTCAACCATGACCGACACTTTGACTCGTACAATTAACGCGTTTTAATCTAAATCTGGAAACAATCTTTTATGATTCGAGTTGTAATCGTCTATCCTAGTCATTGACAGCAAATTATTTCGTGTTATACAAGCCAATCGAATGCCCTAGACGCGTATGCCTTTAATGTGGGTCAAAACTTCTAAAATTACAAATTCGTAGGATTAGTATAAATTGGACACCCCTAGACAACCTCTACTCGCCGATAATCCTCTCTCAATCTTCAATTTCTGTTAACCATTCGGGATTTACTCGAATTGAGCTCGTGTTTGACTCCACGTTTGACCAATCCATTCGAAGCCTATATCGTATTGTAAGTATTAATTCGTGATTTTGTTTTGTTAATCGGCCCCTAAGATACAATAGCCCCATCGTTGCAGGGGCTATTGGTTACTAATTCATTCGATTGAATGGTTAGGGCTCAAACGATTTGAATTGGGGAAGAACACGTTGCAGACTTGAGTTTATGTTTAAAGCAGAAATAAACCAAACACAATCACTGATCTAGATCAAGTGGTAGTGTCTGTTTGTTTGTTAACCAAGGGACACGGGTTCGAGTCCCGTCTCCACCCTTTTCTTTTTTTATAATCACGAGTTAATCTGATAAGCTTTATATATAATTTAAATCCAAAACTATTCGTTCTCAGGGTGTCGCTCAGTTGGTGGCCACACTTGTGACTAAACCCGAACCGACCAGAGGCCCGGGTTCGACTCCCATAACCAACAAAGCATTTTTTTTACATCTTTTATATATACTTAATATGTTAAACCTTTTAAAATAGTTTTTAAATACTAAAAATGGTTTTTAAATTCTACAAAAATTATCATATGATTTTCAAATAATAAAGTTCATTATCCAATTTTTAGTTTTTCAAAAATAATTTATTTAATATATATTATAAATATTACAAGTTTATTCATTTAAAATTATAAAATTCAATAAAAATATCTAAACGATTTTATTAAATTCCACAAAAATTATACAAAACTTGTATATTCTTAAACATTTCAGAAGTTACTTTTATTTCAGAAAAGCCATTCGTTTTATATTTTTAATTAATTTTTGTTAGTTTTAGTCATAAATAAATCATAATAAATTCATTTTCCAATATTTTTGCACCAAAATTTTATATAAATTATTTCTAACTATCTAAAGCTGAAATACAATTTTTA
The DNA here is from genome assembly GCA_030844895.1 of Ambrosia x helenae. Classification (NCBI taxonomy): domain Eukaryota; kingdom Viridiplantae; phylum Streptophyta; class Magnoliopsida; order Asterales; family Asteraceae; genus Ambrosia; species Ambrosia x helenae. The sequence goes on from JAUTDX010005942.1 coordinate 20,824, forward strand.
ATTCAGAAGTTCTTTAATTTTAATATTTTTAGATATTAAAGTCATATTTTGACAATTTGAAATAATTAGATTAAATATTCTATTTTCAAGAAAATAATTTTATAAAAATTATTTTCATACTCAAAACCTGATTTTGTGACTATGTTCAATTTAAAATTTTACAAAGAGACTTTTATTTATTTATTTATTAAATTTCTTATATTTAATAAACAAATTGTTTATTAATCAAATAAACGTTTATCCCCAATTCGAAACCCTAGAAAATACTTATAGACTAGATAGACTTAGACTTATTTGTTGCATTATACATAGGGTGATACTTGGCAACGTTGGATTACACTTATTCAATTACACAAGACTTACCACCTTGCTAAGGTGAGTATTACTTATCCCCTTTTTCGTTTTTACACTTTTGGGTGATCCATGCACAAGTATACAAAACTTGCACATTCAGTTACACATACATTTTATTCATTTACAATTCATATACGTGTCTTGTTTATCTTTGTGCTTATGTGTGAACATGAACGTAGCTTACATACAAAATCATACATCTAGACATAACTTATGTTATGGTGCTCTTTACATACGGACGTAACTTATGTTACGGTGCTCATTTAGACATAACTTATGTTATGGTGCTCATTTAGACTCACACGTGTTGAGGTGCTCATTATCAATTTCATTGTACAAATTTTACATTTGATCTTTGTCTTGTTTTGTTACTTGCGTGTTTACATAATGCCTTGGAGATGCTAGACACATGAATTGTACTACTTTTCAAACTTATACTATATGTACAAAACTAAGTAGTACTCACCAACATTATATGTTGACAAAATTATTTTCGTGCATGTTTCAGGATAAGCTGCTTGACGCTTCACATAGGACTTTGGACTTAGATTAAATCAATCAATTATCTTTATTTTGTTATCTTGTATTTAATTTCACATGTTGTAAAACAATATTTAATAATCAAATATTTACATTTTAGTACCATGAGCTTTTGAACAATCATCACTACGTGGCACCTCGATGATTCCGCCATTGGTTGGGGTGTTACAGGCGCCAAATTGTTTTGGTCAAAATTACCTAGTAGAAATAATTTTGTATTCCAAATTAGAATATGTGAGCGTAGTGTGCTAAGAATGTAATTGAATCTTAAAACTAGTTATATTCTGAAAATGTTTGACCAGGATGTTAAAAGAAGTATAAATATGAAAACTATGCTCGGGATGGCTTAAGTTTGTGTCAGGATGGACAGTTATATCCTCAGGATGAAAACTGTTTGTAATGGACAAATAAAGCAATAAAACACAAAGAAGAACACTCGATCTACGAGGAAAGCCCTTGATTAGTTATAGGTCACCGGCATAAAACCTCGGGAGGAGACTAGGCCCCTGCCTTGTTTGTTAATATTAATTTGATAAAAAAGTACAACTTTGGATGAGTATGTGGACGAGTGAACTAAGATTACAATGATTGTGAGAGTGTTTCTAAGTGTATGTGTGCAGCTATAGTGTAAGCAATGTGTAAGTAAGTGTCCTATACTCGTCCAATACGCCCATTTATATAGTACATGAGAATGACTAAAGAATCCCGTGAGATCCGCTAAGTAGTTAAGCTTCTTCAATGTTGTGTAACAGGTGCTTCAGGTGAACGTTGGAGGTCTTTAACAGAAAGTAGTCGTTGGATAACGGTTTCTCCTCAGTTAATCTTTGTTCCAACTGTTTCCTTCTTTGTCGCGATGTTAAATGTATATCGGTTACAACTTTGACTCCATCTTCATTCTTGGACCATGAGTTACACTTCCATCTTTGACTTCTTCAATTGAGGGTTATAATATAGACGTTGATGAACATATAAATCCATATTATAACTTAGTTGTTCCTGCAATTAGACATAAGAAAACTAATTCGTTAGTTCATTCTCAGGATGTGCACATGCTGAAATACTGTTACATCCTGAAGTCAGTAGAGTCCTTCAGCATCCTGAGGATGGTACATTAGGGATGTAAGGTAAAATCATCCTGAGGATTTTCACCCACAACAATACCTTCCTAAGGTTTAAAGGTTTTCACCTTTCACCTGAATTAGGTTTATACACCCCGCCTAGAGCGCACGTTATTCATGTATATCTTCATGATGGTGGAACCAGTACACGCTTTAGTTACTGAAAATTTCATCATCTTTGGGATATATATTGAATCCTCAAGGTTTAGGCATTTTTCAATGTATCTCACATATTTGGCTCAGTCGCCAGTCATCCTTAGGCTATATCACCAGTTATTCATTAGCCTTGTCGCCAGTCATCTTCAGGCTGTAACCTAAATAGGGCTTGACCCAGTATTTATTTAGGCCTTGTCGCGAGAATATTGTCTTTACCTGCCTTTCTACAAGTTATCTTTAAGTATTATTGATAAGTTTATTCTTAAAACTATCGAAGACAAAAGAATCTCAAGTTTATCTTGAGAACATAACAAAAGAGTTAACACTGGGAACATCCTGAAGATCATGAAGCACATCTTAAGGATGACCAAAATGTATCTTGGAAAAAGATAAGATATATCCTAAGGATGCAACAGAGACTTTGCACTAGGGACATCCTTAGAATAATATTGTTTGATTCAAAGCTAAGGTATTTCTTAATCATTTATTAGGATGCTTTGAAGATTGTTTGCTAATTCATCTAGAATTGAAGGTATGCTTCTACAACTTTATTTTCTATTTTATTCTATATTTGTTCATCATAAACATTGCAGGATGATAAAGAAAATTGCACAAGGATGTAAGCCAAAAGATTACCATTTTATTTATTTATAAAAGAATGTTAACCCCTGGCTTCATCCAAAACCAGGACTCATCCACCAGGGCTCAACATTTAAAGGCTAGGTCAAGGGAAGATTTGGGGCTTCGTCCTGAAAACACAGGATCCCTCCACCCCAATCTTCTAATTGTTTAGTTACATGTAGAAAAGTAAATTGTTCAAAATTGTTCACAACCAACCACAAAAAAACAAACCATAGTTAAAGATTCTAAAAAAGTGGGCTCAGGCCTAGGCATCACATCCTTCATCACCCACTGTTGCTTCCACCTTCGCCACGTCCACCTCAGCCTCCACAGCAGCATCTTCAGGCTCCACAACTACATCTTCAGGAACTTCAGTCTGGGGGGGAACAGGTTCATAAATTACCTCTTTTCCATCCAAGCTCTTGATCTTCTCCTGTCAAGCCAGGATATATCCTACACATCCTGGTTAAAGATGGGATCCTTGGCCTGGAGGGCAATCTTTACCCTACCTTGAAGGATGAAAACAGTGGCAGACTTGATCAAGCCCTGCCTGTAACCCTCCAGTTCCTTCTCATGCTCCTCCACAACTTTATCCTTCTCAGCCTTGATCTTCTTTAGCTCAGCCTCCATCCTGATCAGTTCTCTTCATTATGCTTCCCCTTTGCAAGGGAAATCTTCCTGGTATCTTCAAAGCAATGGTGGTTTGCTGAGCAGCTAATTCATCCATGGACTTCAGCAAGTGTTCATTTCCCCAATAGGATTAGAAAAGAAAAACAGGTGAGTACTCCATCCTCAATCTTTATATAAAATACTTGTGTTATCTTCAGGATGAAACTATACCTGAAGAATGATGTGTGAGATCCTGGCCAAAATGTCTTGAGGGCTAAGACCCTCAAAGGGAGAACCATCATGTCCTGAAGAAGCAGCAGCAGTCTTCCTCTTTTTTGAAGTTTGAGCCTTAGCTTGGGAGGAGGACTCGTCATCCTGGAGCTGGAAGGCGAGGCAATCTTGACAGCGTTGGAAACATCTTGGCAGTCAATGTCATCCAGATCGAAGAAGGCTGGTTTCTTGGCTGAAAATAACAGAGAATGAAATTAGTAATTGTAATATGAACAAAACATCTTCAGGATGTAAAAGGTAACTTACAAGACATTTCGGTGGCTTGGCTGGTGGATACACTCTCTTTTGCTTCGAAAGTCCTGGCTGCCTGAGGTAAGTGTCTAACCTGCTTAAACCCTGATGAATAAGTCGTCAAGAGGAGGAGCAAGTTTTGAAAAACAAGCACCTGTAACATAAAAGAAATTTTCAAAAATATTAGTGATATCTTCAGGATATAACTATAAAATTTTTATTTTAAGAATATTACCACTTTTCAACATGACATAGGGATGTTATCTCCATCTGGGATGGAATCCCTTCTCACAATGAAAAACTTGAGACTTCCAAGCCCTTTCTGATTTTATGACATTATGCAAAAAAGGGGGGTTTTGTTAATCAGTTGAAGAACAAAACGGTTTGACCCATGTGTTTTGAGTTGTAAAACATAAGATAGGTCCCCTATCTACAGTGGAATGCCATGATTCCCAATGATCTTATTACATATCATCAAGATCTTCCAAACCTCAGGCATAGCCTAAGCATATGCCATTCCTGTTATATCAAAGAATTCCTTGATAAAATTAGGAAAAGGGTATCTCAGGCCAAAATGGAAGGCAAAATACAGAAAGCACACCAAACCTTGGATGCAAATTCTGAGTTGGCATTCCGGTCATAAGGTCGGAATACCGCTGTCTCAGGGAAGCCGCTGAATTTTTCAAGGCTAGGATGTCTTTGTATATAAAAGTACAGACTTCATTCGATGGATCCTTCAACAGGTTTTGTTCTATGAAGTCTTTATGGACTCTAAATACTGCTAGTAGCCCTTGTAGATTTCTTGCCCATCCTGAAAATTTTTGATAAAAAGATTGATGGTTTGGAAAAACAGAGAACAGAGAAGGGAAGGTACCTTTCGAAGAAGAACTTGATGTGGTTATAGGCGAAACGCTATGTGTAACGGTATCCCACAATTAGTGGCTAGAATACAGCTAAGGATCATCTCTGACACGCGTCAAATCAGCAGATCAAGTTAAAAAAAAATATTTACCGTTAAGATATTAACGGTGACATATTTTGTGGACAATTGTTGGTGGTGAAATCCTCAAGATATTACTTACTTGTATTTACTATTTGACATCTTCAGGATACTAAAGGCTGTGCAGGATTCAGGATATAACTGTATATTATCATGTGTACATCCTGAGGATGGACTAACAAGTTATCTTAAATTTATATGAATGCAGGTATACTTAAACAATATCAAGTCTTGTAGATCTTCTCTAACGGCTCTATTGACCTACTCTAGTCAAAAGAGGAGAAGAGAACGTGTGAAACAAGTCCTTAATGAAGAAGAGGTCCGAATGTAACCGCTTGAAGTAAATATAAGGCGAAGAGAACCTCGAAATCAGTTATGTAATGGCTGTATCAACTAATTCAACCTTAAAGACGTTGAGCTGAAAGAGTCAAGGATGGTGGATTTCTAGGGATCTTTGTTAATTATTTGCACTATAAAAGGGATGTTATGGACGGGTTATAGGACACTTGATTTTGAGTTATCTTACGTTCTATAAGCTCAACAAAACACACTCATTTGTAATCACTAGTAGTGTGCCCGCGCGATGCGGCGGGGAACACAGCTACTTTTTACGGGTATGCATTATTCGGTTCAATTCAGTTATTAGCCTCAACCAAAACCAAAACCAAAGTCAATGGTTAAATAATCTTATTAACAGATTGGTTAATTGGTTCGGTTTATTTGATTACATTGTCGTTTTTCAGTCCGGTCAAGTTAATTTATTTTTGTTAATAACCAAAACTAAACTTTGGCTAAAGTATAAGTCTACTAAAGGATGAGCTTAATGGCCCATCTTTTTTAGGCCTCATTCTATGATGTTATTTTATATTTGTATCGAACTTGTTTATGTAGTATTAAATCATAGCTCGTTCTAAAAAGAGGTAACACGGTTAGGTTAAAAAAGAAAGCGGAAAAAGTGAGGAATAAAAGTCGAATCGAATCTTGTAGTAATGGTGAAAGGTCGTACACCTAAATCGTAAAATCACGATCATCAAAGTCCAACTATCTTTTGTTGCATTCTTGCTCTAATTCTTTTTACAATTAAAATAAAAATCAAAATCCAAGGTATTGTAGTTAGCGACTTAGTTCATTCGAAAATCGACAATCAAAATTGTTAATTTGGTACACATCCCTTGAAGGTAAATTGATAATCTATAACTTTTACTACTCAACTGTTGATTTTTGCAGCTTACGAATTATACAGATAAAATGTGACATAATGTGGATGTTAATTCATGTTTTAAATAAAATGTTATGTCTTTACGGATATTTATATGTGATTAAAATAAAGATCGGAAATAAAAATTATGATTAAAATTTCATTATGTTTATGTTATTATAATCATAACTAATAATTAAATTTCGATATTCATATTATGTTTTAAATTTAGGATGTTTTTTGATGTCATATACTCTTTGTTTTGTTTACATCATCTGTTTTTAGTGTTTAAGGTAGGCTAATCCATGTCAGGATTTGGTACTCAATCCCTTCAATGATAAGATTTTTTTTTACTATGGTCTCTGTTATGCTAAAAGAACCTTAAAATTTAAAATTCGTTTTAGGCCCCTAAATGGTCGAGTCGGGCCCTGGTAAATCACATAATACATCCACTTTTTAAAATAAAAAAATATTAGCATTACTACTCAAATTAAAGAGAATAAAATTCTCGTTTTTATGATAATTTTTTTAAAAACTATTAACGTATGAAAAAATTATGGCCATTTAAAAACCGTGGGGGGTAGTTTCCTTAAAACAAGGAAAACATGTAACTATTATTTAAACCTATCATATCATTTTTTATAAAAAAAAAATACACCAATACTATACTAAAATTAAAAAGAATAAAAATGTCCGTTTATATGGTGTAATAATATTAAGAAAATATTCACACACGAAAAAGTTATGGACGTTTAAAATCATAGGGGTAGTTGGTTAAATTAAAGGTGCAAAAGTGTAGTTACTATTTAAATAAAAAATTGAGTAAAGATGGAGGGGGCACATGTGTAAGTATTTTTTAAAATACATGTTTGCCTTAAAAAAAGTAGTTAATATCTGCATTGTGTTTTGTACTCTAATCAATATACTTGTAAAACTTGAATTTTAAGAAATCATTTGGGAAATGTATTATATTAAAGTTTAGATGATTTCAGTTTGTTTTCAATTTTTTCTTTGCTTTCGTTTCGGTTATTGCTTAACCCTAACATATAATTTTTTAAAAATTAAAAAACTATAGCATACTATACTCAAATTAAAGAGAATGAAATGCTCTTTTATACTGTGTAATAATATTAAGAAAATATTATCGTCTGAAAAAGTTATGAACGTTTAAAAATCGTG
>JAUTDX010005943.1:0-29201 GCA_030844895.1 Ambrosia x helenae
AAAATTAGAAAATTTCTTTGCTGACTGCTATATACTTCTTCCCTTAGATTAATGCCGTCAGATTTCTGTTGAACAAACATATCTGGGGAGTCACATATTTGAAATGCTCCAGCTTATCCTTGGGAACAGTAAATTCAAAAATTTATAAAAATAAGAAAAATCAAAAATGATTTCTTGGAATAAAAGGGAAATGATAGTACATCAGTGGGGATCTGACACATTCTAAGTAATGTACTGCTATATAGGGCGTGTGTCAGAGTCTGTGTGATGTGCTGATAGGCTTCGTAGACCTATTACATTACTGCGTGTCTGATACATACATATCAAACGAATTGTTGTGTGGATGAACTCCTCATGGGCATATGGTCTTAGTAACCGTAATTTTCGTTTGATAGGGTATTTGTACAAAACTCGGAGGTTTTAGTTTCGTTATGTTATTAGTTGTCTGGGGATTGCCTCTCTGATCTTCTGCTGTAAGTCATTACGGACCTAGATCAGACAGGGTGTCTTTATAAAAGAGCATTATGCCAAATCCTAATGTTACCGAATTGAGGAACTTTTCATGTTTTATGATGATCAAAGATTATCTATTACATCGTATTAATCATTGATCTATATCAAGATTAATATCAGTCCTCAACTGGTAAAAGTGCACATGTTACTTTGCTGCATTAATTTTGCTGACCTGTATACCTCTGTGCATTATACCTTGTCAATTACAGACGACGAAAGCATAAATCACGCTTTACAATGAGTCTTTGTGCTTTTACTATCTTGATACGGGAGTATGTCGTGTGCGTGGGAACCACAGACAATTATGTTTTATGCTATAAATAACAGTATCAGTTAAAGCACTGCACAAAGTCTGCATGTGAGTTTATGTGGATCACAATATCAGCAGTTGCCAGATCATACATTGTCTTTAATGATAATAATTCAAAAGATCAACGGTGTGATCAGATTTCTCAATAACTGATATGATCCCTTTACCGGAAATCCCAAAACATTTACTGTTTTTCATTTACATTTTTGCATTTTATTTTCTCGTCAAAAATTACAAAACTCAAAAAGATTTTAGGTGTGTTTTAGCATAAACTTTAGAAAATCCAAAAAGATTTTACATTTCTATCTTATTTTTGATAGCTGATGGTGTTGGTGTCGATTTTCTAAATCTTGATAAACCAATTGAGCTTTGTAATCTTTTAAATGTGAAAATATGATTGTTGGATGCTTATAAGTTGAAAAATAATTGGAACGGGACTCGTTTTGAGATTTGGAAAATTTATCAAAATTCCAGTTCTCGTTCGCCCATCGTTTTAGGTCGAACGTGGAATTTTGGTTGTTCCTTCGTACAGTAATGTTCGGGGCAAATGAGAGTGTTCTTGAATACTTTTCACATTCGAACCCTTTTGTCTCCTTCGAACCTTTAAATAGGGTCGAAGGAACCAAAAGTTTCTCATTCGACCAGTGTATATGGGCGAAGGAGCATGCCTATATATACCCATTCAGTCTCATTCGAACCCTCATAAATTTTTTCAAAAATTTTGAATTGAAGTCCATTTGTTGCCCTGATATCTTGCTTTATATCATTGTGCTCGTCTACTTTTGCTGATCATTTGCCACTCAATCTTACAGGTTAACAACAAGGATTGATTGATCTTATAATCGATGGTTTTCAGTTTTGAGCCCTAGCTTTCTAAAACCTGTTATATACATGTTCATTGTTGCAATTGATGTTTAGGATTCATTCTATCAATGTTTTAGGGGGAGAAGAAACAAAAATTAGTGGTGTTAATCCATCAGAATGTTCAGTTGATCATGATGAATGGATAAACCCTAATTTTGAACTGAAAACATGGATAAAATGAATAATAGATAAAATTGTTGCTTAAAAAACTTTAATCGGTGCCTTTATCGAACCTTTAAATAGGGTCGAAGGAACCAAAAGTTTCTCATTCGACCAGTGTATATGGGCGAAGGAGCATGCCTATATATACCCATTCAGTCTCATTCGAACCCTCATAAAATTTTTTCAAAAATTTTGAATTGAAGTCCATTTGTTGCCCTGATATCTTGCTTTATATCATTGTGTTCGTCTACTTTTGCTGATCATTTGCCACTCAATCTTACAGGTTAACAACAAGGATTGATCTTATAATCGATGGTTTTCAGTTTTGAGCCCTAGCTTTCTAAAACCTGTTATATACATGTTCATTGTTGCAATTGAAGTTTTCGGATTCATTCTATCAATGTTTTAGGGGGAGAAGAAACAAAAATTAGTGGTGTTAATCCATCAGAATGTTCAGTTGATCATGATGAATGGATAAACCCTAATTTTGAACTGAAAACATGGATAAAATGAATGATAGATAAAATTGTTGCTTAAAAAACTTTAATCGGTGCCTTTACTTGCCAAACAAATCAAAATAACATGATTAGAAACAATACAATTCAGAATTGAAAATTTAAAATTGCAGACAGACTCCTTCGCACCTTTAGAATGGGCGAAGGAGATGTTTAAATGGGCGAATGAACAATTTTTGGGCGAATGAAACATTTTATCAAAAACTTTACATTCGTACCTTTATATTTTCACATTCGCACCAAGATTTTCACATTCGTACCCCCGTTTGGGCGAATGAGAAGATAAATTACCAAATTTTCAAACTTAGAATTTTTTGTCGATTTTTAACATGTTTTCTTTGTTTTGTTTTGCATATCAAACCATGTCTGAACAAGAGAAGCCTACTGAACAAGCAGGATCATCCTCACAGCCTGCAAAGAAAGTGACTGAAGAGCTTTTGACATTCGAGAATGCGCATAATTGCTGTGCGTATCTTGGAAAGGTTAAAAAGCACACTGAGTTTATTGAGATCATAGAGTTCTTGAAGAGAATTCGGGTGAAAGACGCGATTGCTACACCTACCATTATTTATAGAGACATGATACAAGAATTATGGACTGAAGCGAAGTTGGATTTCTGGAATTGCGAATCGTCTGTGATTAGCAAGATCCAAGGAAAGATGGTGATTGTATCTGAGCAGGATATTAGAGAAGCCTTGAATTTGCAAGATGAGAAGACTGATCCTAAAGAGCTTAGTTTTTATGGATCAACGAAAGTGCTTTCTGAGGATGAAGTACAATGACCGATTACTGATGGTTCATTGCATAAGGGAAAGCTGTGTCCACAGTTCAAATACTTGTTACATGTGTTGATACACGTTTTTGGTTCAGCTGCTGGAGGATATGATTTGATGCGTAAGAGTATTAGCTCGATGATGGTGGCACTGGTATTGAACAAACCGTTCAATGTATCAGGGATGCTAATGGAACATTTGTTGGAGCCTGTGAACGGCACGAGGAATCTGAAGTTTTTGCTGTATCCTCGATTACTCCAGATGGTGTTTGATCATAAATACAAAGATTTGAAAAGGGATCCTAAGCACATTGTCGTTCAAGAACATATGTCAATCAATACACTGGCTAGGATGAAAGCGTATAAAGGTTTGTCAGTAAATGAACGTCCACCTGTTAGGCGTTTATATTGGACATTTGGCAATGATTGACTATACGGATCCAGGTGAAGGGCAAGTGAGACATGCTAACAGTGATTCAGATCCAGATAACCCATTACATCCTGTTGATCCAGATGCAAAGCGAAAGAGACAGGTTGTTAATGTTGGTGCAAAGAGTGGAAAGGGAAAGGAAAAAGAGATCAGATTAGAGGTTGTGCCTGAACCTGCTAAGAAGAAGAGCACACCAAGAAGAAAAAAGACAATGGCTAAGAAGGGTTTGCATATTGTGGATGAGGCGTCGATTGATTCTGAAGAGACGCAAGAAGACGAACACTGGGATTCTGAAACTGAAACGCTGAAGACTACTAAGCCCAAGGCCACTGTGGCTGGTGAGTCTGTTAGTTTGAATAGATCTGTTGAAGATCAAGGTAATAAGAGCCAATTCCTGTTAATGAAGATGAAGAGGGTCTTAATGTAGAAGAAGATTTTCCTGGTTCGCCAGTTCAGGGGAGAAACCGAAGAAGCCCCAGTATAAGAAGAAAGAAAAGATTGAAAAGCCCACAGTGAAAAGAGCTAGAGAGATTGAAACACTGATAGTAGGAAAGAATTACCACCTGCTACTAGCTCGAAATCTCCAGTCGCTGCTCCAGCCTCAAAGAAGCAGAAAATCACATCTACTTCAGGTACAGAACAGGAAACTGATTTACCTATGGATGCATTCAATGAAGCATTAGATAACGTTCTGAAGAAGATTAAGAAGGTAAACTGCCAGATGTTGCTGAAGTCCCTAAGAAAAAGGTTACAGTTGATAGTGATGTGATGGATACTGTGAACCGGAGACTTACTGAAATGATGAATCTGATTAACAAGCAGCAGACTGAGATTGCCCAACTAAGACAAAACGACTCAAAAATGCTTGATGTAGTTGTTTCAACACATGAGGATAATGAAGAGTTGAAACAGAAGATCAAAAAGTTGCAGAAGGATAATAAAAAGTTGTTAAAACATGAGCAGAGAAACACCAGACGGATAATAGCTTTGAAAGATGAAAACAAGAAGCTAAAAGAGAGTAACAAAAACATGGATAATCTGATCAAGGATTTATACTCTCGAGCTCCTCAGCTGAAAGAAGGTGAAGAAAATAAAGAGCTGGAAGAGGAGCAAGTTGATTTTGAACTATCTGATGAGGATGAAAAGGATGATGCAGATCTTGATGAAGATGCTGGCAAAGCTCCTAAGAAGAAGAAGGATGATGATGATGATGGTTCAAATGATGGATCTGGTGAAGATAACAGTTCTGCATCTGATGATGATGATGACAATGATGATGATGATACAGATAGGTATACGTATGAGAAGAGAGAATCTGGAAAAGAAGGAGAATCTAGTTCGAAAGCACCTGGAGGATCAGTAGATGATGATACGATCTTTTGGAAGGAAAAGCTGAAGTCTATGTCCGAAGAAGACAAACAGATGTATCGCCAGATGCTCACTGATCGAGTCTGGACGATTGACATGACTAGCAGATTTTCCGAGATCTTTGAATCTCGTGACAGGATGTTTGAACTAGAATACAATGATCCAGATTTGGAAGACGGTGAAGTCTCGGCGGCGATGGCAAAAGAGATCTTTGAAGGTCTGGCGAAACAGGTTGGCAAAACATTTGAAGAATTGCTAGCTGATAACCAGATTCCTGATCTAACTGAAAAGGAAGCTGGAGATCATTCTGATGATCGTGATATACCTGGTTTCGAGGACATAGAAGTTGAGGATGTGACGAGTGAAGAGTATCCAGAATATTTCAAAAGAGACAAGAATTCTGGATTTACTGCTTTCCACTGATGAGTTGTTAAAGGAAGCCGAGAGACGTGCAAGAGAGAAAAGTGATATGTTTGTTAATGAGATATTCGGAGGGCATGAGAAACCGTATATCAGACAATCCGACAGTTTGAAAGAGTTATTGAGGGAGTTAAAAGAGAAAGAAGCTAATCGTCCTAAACCTGAGATTCAGAGTAGCTTTTATAAATTCCACAACGACATGTTCAAAGGAAAAGCGTTGGGATGGAAGTTTATAAAGCAACTGAAGTGTGTGGCAGTGAAGTGGGAGAAGGGGATTATATACTTTGATAGATTCCATGACTTGAAGACTCTCCCATACTGGGCAATTCGTGATATTTGTCGACACAAGATGACTGGAACGACAAATGGTCAGATTGCATACTTTGCTGAGAAGATGGCTAGGGAGAGCAGGACGAAGTGGAACCTCTTTGAACCTCAATATCCAAAAAGGATTGTTCACAAGAAGACCATTGATGATATTACTGGTTTGCCCAAAGTGACCTTAAAGTACAAACCACCGAAAGTGTTTGAGGCACATTCCATTGTTGCAAATTCCTCAACACTTTGCCAAAGACTTTATCTGGTGGTATTACGACTGGAAGATCGCAGAAGCTGTTATTGTTCTGAAGGATGGTGATAAAAGTTTCAAGAAAATACACATTTTTGATCCTATGTGGTTAGTCAATTGCTCACATGAGGACATTATAATGTTGTATTACAATCCTATCTCAGTGATGTTAAAGATGCTGAACAGGCTAGTAAATACCAGCGAGTGGTATTTTTGTGTTTTGCTCATGAAATCAATGCCGGATGCGACTATGACAAAAAGCTCGGAAAGTTTGTGAAAGTTCAAGAGATTTCTGAAGAGAAAAAGAAAAACCCGAAGCAAGTGTTTGAGAAGGTGATGACACTGGAACAGAAGAAACTTTTGAGGATCAAGCTTATGAACAAAAGAATGGATGAGGAACGAAGAGTTAAACAATCCAAGCAATAGTCGAGGCGGAGTTTGTAGATGCATTTATGTGACTAATGCTTTGGATTTACAATAAACATATGTTAATAGGTTGAGTCGAATGGGCAAAGGAGATTTTGTGTGGGTGAAGGAAAGAAATCAAAGGTACGAAGGAAGAATATCATACGAAGGAGACACAGGAGGCGAATGAAGATTTTGATAGTTATGTATTGCTTCATTCGACCAGAGTGTTTGGTCGAATGTGCACGTTCGCACGAACTATGTGAGCGAACGTGCAGCCTATAAATAGGTTAAGCTGATTTTTGAAAGGAAGTTTAGGCATTATTATTCCCTCCAAGTCTAGTGTGTCTCTCTAGTGTTTATGTAAACTTAATTCACGTTCATACCTTGTTGTTTTCACTTTATCAACGTGTAATTGAGTCTTGATTATTAATGAAAAAGCTTTGAATGATGATTTACTTGTTTTGATCTGATTGATTATCATTTTGTGATTGGTTTAGGGTTTCCGCACCTAAATCAAACTTGTTTGATCATTCTTTGTTGATTTGTCGATCCTTATAGCACATACAGCGTTTGCAGGAAATAAAGGAGGCTACATTACGATGGAGGGTAGTGTTAGAAATGGGGTAGTGACATCTGAGCGGATATCGTATGTAAAGCAGATAGATTACAATCTACTCAGTGTCAGCCAAATCTGTGATAAACAATTTTCTGTTTATTTTGACGACAAATCTTGCTACATCCTGAAACCGGGTTTTGAACTTCCAAAAGAGTGGGTGATGCTAAAGGCACCGAGAGTAAACAATTTGTATATTCTCGATATGTCCAAAGCTATGACCACCCATGGCCAAGTCACGTGTTTCCTCTCTAAGGCTACAGAAAAAGAATCTATCATGTGGCATAGGAGAATGGGACACATTCATTTGAGAAAGATGAACCAGTTGGTTAAAAATGAACTTGACACTGGAGTTAATGTGAAACATTTTCATTTGAATGACAAGTGTATTAGTTGTAAAAAGGGTAAGCAGCACAAATAGACCCATAGACCAAAGAAAGTCAATTCCGTTGAACTACCGCTTGAGCGTTTGCACATGGATTTATTTGGTCCGGTCAAGCGTAAAAGTCATGCTGGGGAATTGTACTGTCTTGTGGTGACTGACGATTACTCAAGATTCTCATGGGTTATGTGCTTACACCAGAAAAGCGACACGTTTGACAACCTGAAAGTTCTGTTCACTCATCGTCTGGAAATGTCTATGGTCTAAAGAACAAAAGATCAGGAGTGATAATGGGACGGAGTTCAAAAATGCTTAGATGGATGATCTTTGTGAAAACAAGGGAATTCATCACGAATACAGCGCTCCGTATACACCCCAGCAGAACGGTGTCGCAGAACGGAAGAACAGGACTCTAATCGAAACGGCGAGAACAATGCTTGCGGACTCAAATCTTCCAGTTATGTTCTGGAACGAAGCAATTTACGCAGCATGTTACACTCTAAATCGGTTTTAACAGTAAAGAAGTTTGGCAAAACTTCTTATGAGCTGTTGAACCGACGAAAGCCGAATCTAGAGTATCTAGAACCGTTTGGAGCCCGGTGTACTATGCTTAATCCTTCGGAGAAGTTCGCACCAAAGGCTGAAGAAGGCTATTTTGTTGGATATGCAACCCCACTCAAAAGGGTATTCAATAAAAGAACTAGAAAAGTCGAGGAGTGGGCTAATGTCGAAGTACAAAGATACACTCAGAATGTACAGGGAGGCGGTCCAGACTGGATGTTTAATTATAAAGAGTTCTTTGAATCATTCAATCTAGATAGCATGGTTGGAGAAGCTGTACTCCTTTATATTACGAGGTCGAAAACGCGGTGACTTCACCGTTAGTGCGTCCGATCACAGTGAATCCTCAAGCAGCTTCTAATGATGCCACTGCTCCTGTGATGGAAGAAGAAGTGTTCCAAGAAGCTTCAACAACGCTTAATTCATCGGAATCAGAAGATGAAGACGATGATGCTACAAGTGAAGCTATTCTGGACAATGCTACAGTGACACCACCAGTGAACCCAAATTCAAATGGTGCTTCATCATCAAATGTGGGTAATGTGACCTGGTTTCTACAGAGAATTTGACGACTCAAACGGGAGTGCAAGTACCTGATTATCCGAATCTCGGATACATCGAATACACCCGCTTGAACAGGTCATTGGTGATCCTGGTAGCAGCGTTATGACAAGAGGACAATTGAGGAATGCTCAAGCACCAGATAATATTGGCAATCTTGCTTTATATGCCAAAATACAACAATCTGGTTTTTCAAATGACTGGACTTTCGCTTGTTATGTTTCGCAGGTCGAGCCGCGACGTACAAGGAAGCTCTTTTGGATGATGCTTGGGTGGAAGCGATGCAAGAAGAGTTGTTACAATTTCAGAAACTTGGAGTTTGGACGCTGACAGATTTACCCCCGGAAGAAAGAAGATAGGAACCAAATGGGTTTTTAAGTGTAAAAAGGATGATAGAGGAGTTATAGTGAGAAACAAAGCTCGTTTGTTGTCCCTGGTTTTCATCAAGTTGAGGGAATCGACTACAATGAAATCTATGCACCTGTTGCACGCTTGGAAGCTATACGAATGTTTCTGGCGTTTGCATCCTGGAAGAAATTCAAGGTGTATCAGATTGACGTAAAGAGCGCATTTCTTTACGGTGTGGTCAAAGAGGAAGTTTATGTAGGTCAACCACCAGGCTTTGAGGACCCTATTCACCGGGATAAGGTCTATGTCTTAAACAAAGCTCTCTACGGGTTGCACCAAGCTCCGAGACAACGGTATGAGGAGCTGAGCACGTATCTTCTCTCGAAAGGATTCAAACGCGGATTGGTAGACTGCACACTGTTCACGAAACAGCAGGAGATGAACTTGCTTCTTGTGCAAATTTATGTTGATGATATTCTTTTCGGGTCTACTAACGAACTTCTGTGTAGGGAATTTGAAAAAGTTATGCAGGAAAAGTTCGAAATGAGCGCAATGGGTGAAATGCAGTTTTTCCTAGGCTTGCAGGTGGAGCAAAGACCAACGGGGATCTTTATTCACCAGACCAAATACGTTTCTGAAGTCTTGAGCCGATTCCAGATGGAAGATTCGAAGCCGATGGATACCCCGATACAACCTAATAACAGGATTGGAGTTGACGCTAAAGGGGAGCGGACTGATCCATTTACATACAGAGCAATCGTCGGATCTCTGATGTATCTCACCGCGTCTAGACCGGATATAATGTTTGCAACATGTCTTTGTGCACGATATCAGTCGAAGCCGAAACAAAGTCATCTTGCAGCTGTCAAGCGTATCCTTAGATATCTGAAGGTTGTCCATCGAAAGGACTTTGGTACCCTCATGATGATAATTTTGACCTAATCGCTTTTAGTGATTCAGATTGGGGCGGCTGTGACAAAGACAGCAAATCCACAACGGCTGGATGCCAGTTTATGGGGAGCAGGCTCGTGACCTGGCAATGCAAGAAACAGACCGTAGTTGCACTATCCACATGTGAAGCAGAATACGTTTCAGCATCGAGCTGCTACTCACAGGTTCTATGGATCCATCAACAGATGGTGGACTAACGGTTTTGCAATTTCTTAAAACCCCTATTTACTATGATAATGAAGCCGCAATCGCATTAACAAAAGACTTAGTAAATCACTCAAAGGCTAAACATATCCGGATTAAATATCATTTTATCCGTGATTGTTATGCTAAAGAGTTGATCGATATGGTCAAAATCCACACTGATTACCAACGCGCAGATCTTTTTACCAAAGCTTTTGACAAATCCAGATTTGATTATCTTTTAAAAGCAAATGGTATTAAAGAAAAACAAGACTGATCACCACCTCAGTCTCTCACTTTTTAGTTTAATTTTTACTGTTTTTCAGAAATATTTCGAAAATCCAAAAACATTGAAAATTTTCAAAATCCATAAAAATTAGAAAAATTTCTTTGCTGACTGCTATATCTTCTTCCCTTAGATTAATGCCGTCAGATTCTGTGAACAAACGATATCTGGGCAGTCACATATTTGAAATGCTCCAGCTTATCCTTGGGATCAGTAAATTCAAAAATTTATAAAAATCAGAAAAACCAAAAATGATTTCCTGGAGTAAAAGGGGAAATGATAGTACATCATGGGGATCTGACACATTCTAAGAAATGTAATGCTTTATAGGGCGTGTGTCTGAGTCTGTGCGATGTGCTGATAGGCTTCGTGGACCTATTACTGCGTGTCTGATACATACATATCAAACAAATTGATGTGTGGATGAACTCCTCATTGGCATATGGTCTTAGTACCGTAATTTTGTTTGATAGGGTATTGTACAAAACTCGGAGGTTTCGGGTCGTTATGTTATTAGTTGTCTGGGGATAGCCTCTCTAATCTTCTGCTGTAAGTCATTACGGACCTAGATCAGATAGGGTGTCTTTATAAAAGAGCTTTATGCCAAAACCTAAAGTTACCAAATTGAGGAACTTTCTATGTTTTATGATGATCAAAGATTATCTATTACATCGTATTAATCACTGATGCAAATCATGATTAATATCAGTCCTCAACCTGGTAGAGTGCACATGCTACTTTGCTGCATTAATTTGCTGACCTGTATACCTCTGTGCATTATACCTTGTAAATTACAGACGACGAAAGCATAATCACGCTTTACAATGAGTCTTTGTGCTTTTACTTCTTGATACGGGAGTATGTCGTGTGCGTGGGAACCGCAGACAATTATGTTTATACTATAAATAACAGTATCAGTTTAAAGCACTGCACAAAAGTCTGCATGTGAGTTTATGTGGATCACAATATCAGCAGTTGCCAGATCACACATTGTCTTTAATGATAATAAATCAAAAAGATCAACGGTTGATCAGATTTCTCAATAACTGATATGATCCCTTTACCGAAAAACCCAAAACATTTACTGTTTTCATTTACATTTCTGCATTTTATTTTCTTGTCAAAAATTACAAAACTCAAAAAGATTTTAGTGTGTTTTAGCATAAACTTTAGAAAATCCAAAAAGATTTTACATTTCTGTTAGGACAAAGAGGATTGGTGAAACCACTTTTGTAAACCTTAGTCTAATTCACTTCTGTCATTTTGGCTAAGTATAGAAGTACTGAAGAGAAGACAAGAAACTGCTGATTAGAAGATATGAGAAGTGCTGAAGAAGCAGAAGTTCTGAAGTCCAAACCAGACAAGTTCACTTCAGAAGTACTGAAGACAAAACTACTCTTCAGTAGTTTGTCCTTCATCAGCACTTAGCATCAGATATTTCCCACCGCCTTTTGCATCAGTAGTTTGTTGTTTATTATTACTTTTAGCTGTATTTGTTTCTTTCAATGTTGCAACTTGTGCAACTTGTTTCTGTTGTTTCTGTACTTGCTTATTGGGCAAGATACATGCATGTAAACGTCTATAAATAGGAGGCTTCAACCTTCTATTTTAGACATTGATTTTAATAGAAAAATCCTTCAAACACTCTCATTGTTCTATTCCATTTCTGTATTTATTGTGAATCTTTCTAAGTATCTAATTCTCATTTACAGCTTAGATTCATAATAAATACTTTGTCATTCATTAGTTTCAAACATCAAGGGGGAGTTATAACTCTGCCTTAGTGTAAAAAGTGTTGCTTTAACTTATAACATTCCGCTGTGCTTATAATCTGATTTACAAGGACTTGCTAAACACTTAAGTGTCAAGATAGCAAGTTCTTACTTAGCAAAAAGAGCAAACTGATCCAACAATTGGTATCAGAGCATTGGTTTATCTGATCACATATCAATCTAACAAATTGAGAATCAGACACAAAGCTCTTATTGATATTCAATAAAAAGATCAAAAGTTCACTTTTTATCAATATCCATCACTTAAAAGAGTCATCTGACAAATCTATACTCTTTAAAATGGATCCACATAATACTGGTTCTGCCACCAAACCTGCCATGCTTGTGAGAAAAGAGTAAAACATATGGCAAAAGAGAATGGCACATACCTTGTCACAAACCAACACAGGTTGTTGGAGATCTGTGATATATGGTCCTCACAAACCAGTAAATATAAATCTTGAAACTAAAGAAGGGATTCCAAAGGAACCCAAAGACTATACAGATGAGGATTTCCTAAAACTTGAGCTAGATGCAAAAGCATTCTCTATGTTGGCAATGGCTCTCCCAAATGAAATATACTCTGGCCTTTTACATTGTGAAAGTGCCAAAGAACTTTGGGACTGTCTTAAAGAACAGTTTGGAGGAACTGAAGAGGTGATTGCCAACACCAGAGAAATTTTAGCTCAACAATATGAAACATTTGCTTATATTAATGGGGAAACTTTGACTCAACAATTTGAAAGATTCTCCTCATTAATATCTGAGCTAAACTTAAATGGTCAGACCTATACAACAGTGTCTATGCTACATAGATTTTTAAGGTCTTTACCTGACAAATGGGAAACTTACTCCATTGTTTTAAGATCCTCACCAGATTTTAGCTCCCTCACTCTTACAAAACTCCATGGGAGATTACTTACTTTTGAGAGAGAAATTGATCAAAAGAAGAAATTACAAACTTCTGGTAAAACTGCTGATGACTACCTACCATGTAGTACAGCACTTTTGGGACAAGATTCACCAACTTGTTCCTATGGATCTTATGACAATATTGACATAACCACTGGGATCTCATCAGAAAGATCTTTCCCAGGTTATGACAATGATGACCAAAGTCAAACTGCTGATAATCTATGTTTTATCATGGATGATTTGAAAAATTTTAGCAGTGATGACTTAGAAGAAATGGACATATTACACCAACTGGCCATGCTAAGCATTAAAACTAACAAGTTTTATAAAAGGTCAGGAAGGAAATTTCCAGGATTGACCAGTAATACAAAAATTGGTTTTGACAAATCTAAATTGAGATGTCACAAGTGTCAGAAGTTGGGACACTTTGCTAGAGAGTGTAGAAGCTCTAGCTTTAAACCAATCACAATCTGGAAATAACTATAACCCCAATTATAATAGGAATAATGGAACTCAAGGGAGTGCTCATTTTGTACAGGCACAAGCTCCTCAACAACAATATATGCCTCAAGTACAATATGTTCAAGTGCCTGCTCAACAGATGCAGAGCCAATAATCAATCCCTCCCTTTCCAGCTGCTCAACTTCCTCCACAGCCTCAACAACCCTCTCAACAAAGTCTCTTTACCTCAGGGTATGTTGACTGGAGCAGTCTCCCTTATGACACCACAGAGTGCAATCCTGATGCAGACAACAAAGTGTTTGACATCAACTGGGGAGAACCGACAATGGCAGAAAGAACTTTGCCTTAATGGCATTTGAAGGCTGTACTTCAAAATCTGCATTGTCACAGGTATCAAAAGAATCTTTGACAAAACTTTGCTCAAATTCTTGCAAAGAAACTTTTGCTCTCATAAGAGAGACAAACCTGCACTTACAAGGCAAAGCCAATGATTTAGAAAGAAAATACACACAGATAAAATGTGATTTAGAAAGAAAACTGTGTGCTAAAACAAAAGAAGTTTCTAAATTAACTGACTCTGCTATTGAAACCCAAGCACAAATCAAAATGATGCTAAATGACCTGGGAGATGTTAGACAAGAGCTTGCTGACACCAGGATCACTTGTGAAAAATGGGTGGAATCTTGTAGGGGGTATCAATTGTTGCTAAACAAAAAAAGTGCTTCAAATGTTAAGTTTGGCATAGGATACCATCATGTTGAAACACCAACAGATTTTTCTCCCAAAACTACTGAAGATGGGAGAAGAATTGTTTCAAATGAAGCTTCTGAAGGGAAAGAATGCACATCTTTCCATGAAAACTTTCTAAACAGAAATCCTGGCATTTTTAAAGAAAGTACTTCAGAAGTATTAACAAAATCTGACAATAAGCCATCAGTAGTTTCATCTACATCAGGAGTTGAGAACCTGAGCAAAATCTTTTCACAAATGTCAGAAATTTGCCTTTAGATCAAAAACAAAAGGCAAAAGAATGTGAAATTTGTGGCCTGTTCAACCACAAAACTGAATTTTGTAGATACAGAAAAGGAATTCAGTTCAATCAAAAATTTAAACAACAGGTTGTGGGAAATCAAATCAGAAATGATTATGAAAGAATCTTTAAACCCAAGAAACAACAACCTGAAAACACCTTTTCTCTGAAAAAGATAAAATCTCAACCAAAATATTTTTCTCAAAATTCCTTGTCAGTAGTTAGACCAGAATCATCAGCAGTTTCACAAAATGCTGAGATTCAAAATCTAAAGAACATGGTAGAACTACTGATGACCAAGGTTGATGGTGGTCCTAAAAAGGATACCACCATGGTTCTTAATGAAAAATCCATTGCCAAAAAGACATGGATTTCTCAACCTGGTCAAGAACAAACTGTAACTGTTCTCAAGAGCAAACCCAAAGCCAAACAGGCTTGGGTTCCTAAATCTAACTAATTTGCTTTTATGTGCAGAGAGTTTCCAGGGGCTTAAAACAGCATATGGTATGTTGATAGTGGAGGCTCTATGCACATGACTGGATGCAGATACCTGATAAACAACTTTATCAGCCAAAGAGAAGGATCTGTATCCTTTGGGAACAATGCTAAGGGATATGTGCTAGGACATGGCAATGTCTCCTCTGGCAAAATACAGTTTGACAAGGTCAATCTGGTGGAAAACCTTGAATACAACTTGCTGAGTGTGTCACAATGTGTGATAAAGGATATTCTTCCTTTTTCACAAAGACAGCATGCAAGATCATCTCACCAGAAGGCCAGAAGTTGATAGAGAAGATTATAGAAGATCATACTTTGCTGATTGCCAAAAGATGTGGCAATGTCTATGCAGTGGACATTGAGAAAGACACAGTATTGAACAACACTGCCTGTTTCTTCTCAAGGGCATCAACTTCAGAAACTGATCTCTGGCACAGGAGACTTGGCCATGTGAACTTTAAAACCATAAATAAAGTCACAAAAATGGGCTTGGTCAGAGGTCTACCTTTGAAAGTATACCAGTGTCAAGAACACTGTGTATCCTGTTTAAAGGGAAAACAGCATAAGTCCTCCTATAAGTCTATTGAAGAATCAAAAACAACTGCATGTCTTCAACTACTCCATATGGACTTATTTGGACCTGTCAAGATTATGAGCCTTGGTAAAAAGAAGTACTGCTTAGTCATCATTGATGACTACTCAAGATTCACATGGGTATTCTTCTTATTTTCCAAGGATGAGGCTGCTGAAATCATCAAGTTCTTCATTCTACAAGTAGAGAAACAATATTCTCTATCTGTCAAAACCATTAGAAGTGACAATGGGACAGAGTTCAGGAACAAAACTCTGGATGAATTCTGTTTGTCTAAAGGGATTATTAGACAATACAATGTTCCCAGAACTCCTGAACAAAATGGTGTAGTAGAAAGGAAGAACAGAACATTGATAGAAGGAGCAAGAACAATGTTAGCTGATTCTGGACTGCCATTGTACTTTTTGGCAGAAGCAGTTAACACATCATGTTATGTTCAGAATAGAGTTCTTGTGGTCAAGAGACATTCCAAGACTGCCTATGAAGTTCTTCATGGCATGAAGCCCCTTATCTCCTTTTTCAGGGCTTTTGGGTGTCAATGTTTCATCTTGAACATCAAGGAATCTATTTCAAAGTTTGCTGCCAAAGTTCACTCAGGTTACTTTCTTGGTTATTCTTCAACTAGAAAAGCCTACAAGGTTTTTAATTCTCACACCAGGATAGTAGAAGAAACATTGAATGTCAAGTTCAATGAGTCAAAACACACTCTTATTCCAGCACATCCTGCTGAACTCTTTGACCTTGACAACTTTCACTTTGGACCTGAAAAGACTGTTGCTTCTTCCAAACCTACTTATTATGGTGATCAAAGGTTTGAAGATGAGGATCCTACACCATGGACTCCTCAAACAGTCATTAAATCAACTACAACACCATCAGAAGTTTTTCAAACTTCTGATCAAACAAATACTGAAGGCCAAACTCAAACATCTGCTTCAGCACCTGCAACTACTGAAGAAGCTGAAACTGCTGAACCAGATATTATAGACCTCAGTAGTTTGTTTGAAGAACAAGAGCCACCTACACCTGTCAGTGGTTTACAACAACTGATTGAACACAGAGATCATCCACTTGATTAAATCATGGGTGATATAGCTTCAGGTGTTCTTACCAGAAACCAGCTCTCCAACTTTTGCCTATTCTCAGCCTTTATTTCACAGTTGGAACCAAAGAAGTACCAGGAAGCCCTCAAAGACAATAATTGGGTGCAAGCTATGCAAGATGAACTGCTTCAGTTCAACAAGCAACAGGTCTGGGAAATCTGTCCTTTACCTCAAAACAAGCAACCAATTGGTACAAGATGGGTTTTCAGGAACAAACAAGATGAAGCTGGTATGATAATCAAGAACAAGGCAAGACTGGTAGTTCAAGGGTACTCTCAAGAAGAGGGAATTGACTATGATGAAACCTTTGCTCCAGTTGCAAGGCTTGAGGCCATCAGGTTATTTCTGGCCTATGCCATTTCCAACAAAATTAAAGTTTATCAAATAGATGTGAAAAGTGCATTTTTGTATGGAAAAATCAAAGAGGAGGTGTATGTCTGTCAGCCACCTGGGTTTGAGGATCCTTCTCATCCTGAGTGGGTGTACAGATTGGACAAAGCTCTTTATGGGCTTAAACAGGCTCCAAGAGCCTGGTATGATACACTCTCCACCTTTTTACTCAAAAATAACTTTACAAGAGGTGCCATTGATAAAACACTTTTCATTAAACATGTTGGAAATCATGTCTTACTTGTTCAAATTTATGTTGATGATATCATTTTTGGTTCAACAAACACAAAACTGTGTGATGATTTTAAGAAACTCATGCAATCAAAATTTGAGATGAGTACCATGGGAGAACTGCAGTACTTTCTAGGACTGCAGATCAAACAACAAACAAATGGAACTTTTATACATCAATCATAAATATGTTAAAGAATTATTGAACAAATTTTCTTTAAATGACTGTAAATCATGTTCCACTCCCATGACACCAATCACACAAGTTGAACCTGATGATCAAGGAAAACAGGTTGATCAAACCATGTACAGATGTATGATAGGTTCCCTTTTATATTTAACTGCTTCTAGACCAGATATTATGTTTTCAACATGTGTCTGTGCTAGATATCAATCAGCACCAAGGGAATCACACCTTATAGCAGTCAAAAGAATTTTCAGATATCTGAAAGGAACTCCAACACTGGGAATTTGGTATCCTGCTTCAAGCAATACCAAGTTATCAGCTTTTTCAGATAGTGACTATGCAGGGTGTAAGATGACAAGAAAGTCAAAATCTGGTGGTTGTCAATTCCTGGGTAACTGTCTAGTGTCATGGCAATCAAAGAAGCAAACATCTGTTGCAACTTCAACTGCTGAAGCTGAATACATTGCAGCTGCAAGTTGTACATCACAGATACAATGGCTCCAATATCAACTTCTTGATTATGGAATCAAAGAGACCAAGACACCTTTGTTTGTAGACAGCAAATCTGCCATTAGCATCATTCAAAATCCGGTACAGTTCTCAAAAACCAAACATATTGAGATCAGGTACCATTTCATAAGAGATTGCTATGAAAAAGGCAAGATTGAGGTGAAGCATGTAGCAACAGCTAATCAAATAGCTGACATCTTCACTAAGCCCCTTGACACATCAACATTTCAGAAGTTAGTATCCATGCTTGGAATGCTAAATTTGTAAGTGTTTACTTATTTTTTTTTTTTAAAATTGTATGCATATCAATTAGAATCCAAGTTAACACTTGATTCTACCCAACTCTACATCAAACTTCTACATCAATCACTACTGTTATGCAGAAAACATCAAAATTTTCTTTTTCCTTTTTCCATCCTTGATTCCATCCTGTTTACCTTGGTGGAATCCAAGTTAACCTTTTCCTTCTTTTTTCTGGTTTTCACTTACAAAAGACAAAAGTCTGAATCAAAACTTCTGAAAAACAAAACTACTGATTAAACAAAAATCAGTATGAGAGAAACTACTGATGAACAAAAATCATCAGTATGGGGATAATTTTCTGAAAAAGTGTGTAACTTCTGATAACATAACCTTCAGAAGTTATGAATAAAGTAATTTAGAAAAACATTTCTCATCAGATGTTAAAACTACTGAAGAGAAAATGGGAACTACTGATGAAGTAATCCTTCATCAGCAGTTTAAGTCAAAAGGGCAAATCTGACTTTTCCCATCATCAGAGGTTTGACCTAATCAGTTTAAAACCTCTGATAAAGAGATTTTTAACCAAAGGCGGTTTTAAAACTTCTAATAAAGAAGATTCAAGCGGTTAAAACTTCTAATAAATACCTTTTCTACACACTTATCCTTTCAAACTCAAAATATCCCTCCTTCTCTCTCAAAACTCTCTCAATAACCTATACCTGCAAATCCACTGTTCGATCAAAAACCCAAACCACATGGCTCTAGTTCTAAAACAGGGACACAATCAAAGGGCCTTTCTTGAAAAACAAGAAGGCTGGTCCCAATACGATGAGATCATTGATCTTGTCGTCAAATCCCAATATTTTACTGCTCTCACAATAAACCCACCAATTCACACTGAAACTCTCAATGAGTTCTGGGCAAATGCTGAGACGGTTACAATGGGTGATGAGGTCATTTCCCTCAACTCAAGAATAAAAGGGAAACAACTGACCATCACACCGGCCACACTAGCAACAAGACTGGGTCTGGATGATGTAACTGCCCCTGACCATGTTGCTAACACTGATATTCATCTAACCATGACTGAGTGTGGTTATCAAGGTACTCTCTCCCATGCTACAATATTCAAAAAATTTTTTGAACCAAAATACAAGCTTTTGTTTCATTATATTATTATGTGTTTGAGTCCAAAAACAGGGTCTTATGACCAGATGCCCTCCACTTTTCAACCAATATTTCATTCCATTGTGAATGAAACTAAATTCAGGGCATCAAAACTATTTTTCAATGAGTTGGTGTTACATCACAATAATACCAAGAAAAAGTTTTTGTTATACCCAAGGTTCATTATGCAATGCATAATAGGGGAACTGGGTAATGAGGTGCTTGTGGGAAAAATTTCAACTTTAAATCCTTTAACATCACAAGCATACTCAAGGCATAACAAACCGGCTGCCTGGCCAGAAGATGATCAGGGAGAACAACAACAAGTCCCCCTGAAGCCCACATCTTCCAAACTCACACCACCAAAAGCCAAAAAGCCCAAGCCAACAAAAACTGCACCCCACCAACCCAAAAGAAAAGCTGTTCAGGAGGTTGAAATCCCTGAACATGCTCATGAGCATTCTGCTCTTCAAATAGATGAGACTGAAACACCCTCTCAGTCTCATCCATCTCAAACCCCACCAAGAGCACCCATAACCATTTTATTCAAAAGAAAAAGACTTAGAAAAACAAATGAAACACACTCTTCTTTTGAAACTGCTGAACAACAACTTTCACCACCTATTGCCCAAACTACTGAACCAACCCCACAAATTTCTGAACAAGAGGCAATAGAAATTGCCAAACTTCTCTCTGGGCTAAAAGAGAATGTCCCATCTGATCATGTCAGTCCCCTACAACCACAACAAACAGGGGACATAACTACTACATCAGACATGGATGTGGACATCTCTAGCCCTATCCCAAGAGATGAGGGTGGACCAGAGTCTTTAAGCCCAATTTTAGAGACTCTTGGGGCATCTGAGGCTGCTACTACTCAGTTACCACCCAGTGGTGGATCTGAGGATAGAAGTAACATAGCTAAGACCTCAGATGTGGCAACTACTGATGAAGGCTTAATGCCTGAAGTAGGAAATCCTCAGTACCAAGAAAAAGAGGTTCATGAGAGAACTGAGTTGGGCTCAGCTCATGATTTAACTGAGACAGTCTTCATTGAGGGCAACATCAGGGATTCAGATGATTCCATTAGTTTGGATGATGTTTCACACACTCAAACTACTGAATTGACGGCACTTTCGGAAGGTCCTGTTTCAGGGGTATCCAGGCTCAAGAAGCCAGTCACCTCTGCACAGGTTAAAGCCCACTCAATCCCTAAAACCCCTAGAGTGGCATCCTCTGTACAACATGAGGATCTCCCAAAAACACCCCCTTCACAACAAATGCCTACCCAATTCCCTGGGCAAACAAGCATAGACCTGAACCAGCTATGCAGCCCAGAGGGTCCCCTGTACCACATGATGAATACACTCATCAGAAATCACTTCCAAACATATACAGCTGACTTGGAGCTGTCCATCAAGAATCAATTTGGAGTGATCAAGACCAAGATGAACGATCTGTCCAACAAAATAGACTTCAACAGCAAACAGATTGCTCATCTTCAAGGACAATTCTCCCAACCCTCTGCTTCAAGGGTTAAGATTGATGAATCCAAAAAGGGGAGAAGATCAGGGAACCTAAGGAGTCATTCCAAGCCAGGATAAGGGCAAGAGTGGCACTCCTTGAAAGAGATCAAAAAGATCAGGCCAGGAAAGAAAAATTGGCCAAACAGTTTGGTGTCTCAATAGAAGAAATTGAAGCAGCAGAGAAAGAAGATGAGACCCAAACATCTGAAGAATCCCTAAGGCAAAATGAAGAAACTTCTGATGACCAAACTTCTGATGAAGAATCAGAAAGTACTGAAGACAATCCTTCAGTAGTTGACAAACCATCAGCAGTTGTCAGCACATCAGAAGTTAACACTTCCAAACCTCAAACAACTGAACCTTCCAGAACCACTGCTCCCATTCAACCAACATCTGATCCCATCAGGCCTACAACTGTTACTACAATGACTGTATTAAACCCTTCTCCTATCTCTCAATCAGCTGAACTATTAGAGAAGAGCTTAATTGCAGCCAACAAGAAGGCCAGAGAAGATCAGATTTGGAAATCTCTGGAAGAAAGGGATGATTTGGATTTAAGCCATGAAGAAAAACTTCAGGCTTATGAAGCTGAACTACAAAGGCAGCTAGCCTTGATGAGATTGCTGAACAAGATAAAAGACAACAACTGGTGTCTTATATTACCAAGAACAGCAAGACTAAAGCCTTTACACTCAAAGGACTCTCTATGCAAGAGCTGACAAGAAGAGCACAACTGCTTGCAGACAAAGTGGCCACAAGCAAAGATGGAAAGGCCAAGAGAGCCCAGATAATAGAAGAGTTAGTAGCAGAAGGATATGGTTCAAAAGCCTCAGTATCCAGATGGAAAGAAGAAAGACTGATGGATACTTATAGAAAATACTTGGCTGCCAAGGCTGCAAATCCTGAGAAGTTTCAAACTGCTGATCCTTCAAGATCAGTAGTTAGAACTTCTGTGCATCTAGAAGAACTGCTACTCAAAAGAAGAAGGCAGAGGACAATGTCAAAACTGACTTCAAAATGGTACTACTTGAAGGAAGTTCAGTAGTCCATTCAGATTTTGACATTGAGGAGAAACCTCTGTTAACACAATTCAGGGATCCTTCCACTTTTGCTTATCAAATACAAAAGACCATCAAAGAAAAGCTGCATACCAGAGTAGTGACTGAACACCATCTCCCAACTGTTCAGATGCCTGATATGCAACAACAACAAGGAAGAGAATCCCACCTGAGGCTATCTGAAACTGAAGACATCCAGCACTCAGGACCATCAACCCAAGGGACAAGTCTGGTTCCCTATTCTTCTGACTTTAACAAGTAAAAGATCCCTATCATCAGATGGTCACTTACTGATAACAACTCAGTACTGTTGACAAGAAGAGACCTCTCAAGCAGGGCTTACAAGAAGATCAGTGATCTGAAGAAACTGTCAACACAAGACCTGCTCACAATTCAACATCTAGAACCACAGAGAGGATCTCTATCTGATGGTCAGTTAAACCAGCTCAAGAACACCATATACAAAGAGATATGGAAGATTGTTCAAGACAGAAGAAACACATAAGGAATTAGTAAGGTTTTGGCTTCATCAATCCAGGGGGAGATTGTTAGGACAAAGAGGATTGGTGAAACCACTTTTGTAAACCTTAGTCTAATTCACTTCTGTCATTTTGGCTAAGTATAGAAGTACTGAAGAGAAGACAAGAAACTGCTGATTAGAAGATATGAGAAGTGCTGAAGAAGCAGAAGTTCTGAAGTCCAAACCAGACAAGTTCACTTCAGAAGTACTGAAGACAAAACTACTCTTCAGTAGTTTGTCCTTCATCAGCACTTAGCATCAGATATTTCCCACCGCCTTTTGCATCAGTAGTTTGTTGTTTATTATTACTTTTAGCTGTATTTGTTTCTTTCAATGTTGCAACTTGTGCAACTTGTTTCTGTTGTTTCTGTACTTGCTTATTGGGCAAGATACATGCATGTAAACGTCTATAAATAGGAGGCTTCAACCTTCTATTTTAGACATTGATTTTAATAGAAAAATCCTTCAAACACTCTCATTGTTCTATTCCATTTCTGTATTTATTGTGAATCTTTCTAAGTATCTAATTCTCATTTACAGCTTAGATTCATAATAAATACTTTGTCATTCATTAGTTTCAAACATCAAGGGGAGTTATAACTCTGCCTTAGTGTAAAAAGTGTTGCTTTAACTTATAACATTCCGCTGTGCTTATAATCTGATTTACAAGGACTTGCTAAACACTTAAGTGTCAAGATAGCAAGTTCTTACTTAGCAAAAAGAGCAAACTGATCCAACAATTTTCCATCTTATTTTTGATAGCTGATGGTGGTTGATGCCGATTTTCTAAACCTTGATGAACCATTTGAGCTTTGTAATCTTTTAAATGTGAAAATATGAATGTTGGATGCTTAAAAGTTGAAAAATAATTGGAACGGGACTCGTTTTTGAGATTTGGAAAATTTGTCAAAATTCCAGTTTTCGTTCGTCCATTCGTTTGGTCGAACGTGGAATTTTTGTTGTTCTTTCGTACAGTGTATTTGGGCGAATGTGAGTGTTCTTGAATAATTTCACATTCGAACCCTGTTGTCCCCTTCGAACCTTTAATTAGGGTCGAAGGAGCCAAAAGCTTCTCATTCGACCGATGCAAGTGGGCGAAGGAGCATGCCTATATATATCACTTCAGTCTCATTCGAACCCATACAAAAATTTTTCAAAAATTCTGAAGTGAAGTCCACTTGTTGCCCTGTTGCTTTGCTTTCTATCATTGTGTTCGTCTTGTTCTTCTGATCATTGTGCACTAAATATTACAGGTTAATAACAAGTATTCAATGGATTAATCGTTGTATTTCAGTTTTGAGCCCTAGAAATCAAAAACTGATACATATCATGTTCATTGTTGAAATTGTTGTTTGGGATTCATTATATCATTGTTTTAGGGGGAGAATATACTAAAACTAAGGATTTTAATCCATCAGTTGATCATTTGATCATCTTCTTCATTTCGAACCCTAGTTTTAATAAGAAAACACTGATATAATGCCTGATAGATAAAATTGTTGGTGTAAAAACTTTAATCGGTGCTTTTACTAACAAACCAAATCAAAATAACATGCTCAGAATCAATACAATTCAAAATTGAAAATTTAAATTTGCAGACTGTTTCCTTCGCCCATTTCGAATGGTCGAAGGAGCATAATTTGGGCGAAGGAGATGGTTATTTGGGCGAAAGAAGTACAAATGGTCGAATGAAACTTTTTATCAAAATCCTTTACATTCGTACCTTTGAAAATTCTCTTTCGCACCATTATTTTCTCATTCGCACCTCCGTATGGGCGAATGAGAAGATAAAATACCAAATTTTCAAACTTTGAATATTTTGTCGATTTTTAACATGTTTATTTTTGTTTTGTTTTGCAGATTGAATCATGTCTGAACAGGAGAAGCCTACTGAACAAGCCGGATCATCCTCACAGCCTGCAAAGAAATTAACTGAAGAGCTTTTAACATTCGAGAATGCGCATAATTGTTGTGCGTATCTTGGAGAGGTTAAAAAGCATATTGAGTTCATTGAGATCATAGAATTCTTGAAAATAAGTCGGGTGTTAGACGCAATTGCTACACCTACCATTATCTACAGAGACATGATACAAGAATTCTGGACTGAAGCAAACATGGATTTCTGGGGAATGCGAATCGTCTGGAATAAGCAAGATCCAAGGAAAGATGGTTATTGTTTCTGAGAAGGGATATTAAAGAAGCCTTGAATCTTCAAGATGAAAAGACTGATCCAGAGAGATTAGCTTTATGGAACAACGAAAGTGCTTTCTGAGATGAAGTACAATGGACCGATTACTGATGGTCATTGCACAAGGGAAAACTGTGTCCACAGTTCAAATACTTGGCACATGTGTTGATTCATGTATTTGGTTCAGCTGCTGGAGGATATGATTTATGCGAAAGAGTATTAGCTCGATGATGGTAGCACTGGTATTGAACAAACCGTTCAATGTATCAGGGATGCTGATGGAACATTTGTTGGAGCCTGTAAATGGCACGAGGAATCTGAAGTTTTTGTTATATCCTCGATTCCTCCAGATGGTGTTTGATCATAAATACAAAGAGTTGAAGAGGGGATCCTAAGCACATTGTAGTTCAAGAACATATGTCAATCAATACACTGGCGAGGATGAAAGCTTATAAAGGCTTGTCAGTGAATGAACGTCCACCTGTTAGGCGTTTATTTGGACATTTAGCGAGGATTGACTATGAGGATCCAGGTGAAGGTTTAGTGAGACATGTGAACAGTGATTCAGATCAAGATAATCCATTACATCCTGTTGATCCAGATGCAAAGCGTAAGCGACAGGTTGTTAATGTTGGAGCAAAGAGTGGAAAGGGAAAAGAAAAAGAGATCAGGATAGAGGTTGTTCCTGAACCTGCTAAGAAGAAGAGTGCACCGAGAAGAAACAAGACAATGGCTAAGAAGGGATTGCACATTGTTGATGAAGCGTCGATTGATTCTGAAGAGAAGCAAGAAGATGAACACTGGGATTCAGAGACCGAAACGTTGAAGACTACCACGCCCCAAGGCCACTGTGGCTGTGTGAGTGTGTTAGTTTGAATAGATCTATTGAAGAGCAGAGAATGAAGAGTCCTATTCGTTTGGACGAAGAGGATGAGAGTTTAGGTCTGGGAACAGGAGACTTTCCTGGTTCGCCAGTTCAGGGGGAGAAACCGAAGAAGCCCCAGTATAAGAAGAAGAAAAGGTTGTGAGACCTGCAGAAAAGAGAGCTAGAGAGATAGAGACACTGATAGCAGGAAAGAAGTTGCCACCTGCGTCTAGCTCAAAATCTCCAGTTGCTGCTCCAGCCTCAAAGAAGTAGAAAACCACAGTTACTTCAGGAACAGAACAGCAAGCTGATTTACCTGTTGATGCATTCAATGAAGCTTTAGATAACGTTCTGAAGAAGATAAAGAAGGGTAAACTGCCAGAGGTTGCTGAAGTCCCCAAGAAAAAGGTTACAGTTGATAGTGATGTGATGGATACTGTTAACCGGAGACTTACTGAAATGATGAATCTAATAAACAGCAGCAGACTGAGATTGCCCCAACTGAGACAAAACGACTCAAAGATGCTTGATGTAGTTGTTTCAACACATGAGAATAATGAAGAGTTGAAACAGAAGATCAAAAAGTTGCAGAAGGATAATAAAAAAGTTGTTGAAACATGAGCAGAGAAACACCAGATGGTATTATAGCTTTGAAAGATGAAAATAAGAAGCTGAAGGAGAGTAACAAAAACATGGATAATCTGATCAAAGATTTATACTCTCGAGCTCCTCAACTGAAAGAAGGTGAAAGAAGATAAAGAGTTAGAAGAGGAGCAAGTTGATTTTGAACTGTCTGATGATGATGAGGAGGATGATGAAGATCTTGATGAAGATTCTGGTAAAGCTCCTAAAAAGAAGAAAGATGATGATGATGGTTCAGATGATGGATCTGGTGATGATAACAGATCTGCATCCGATGATGATGATGACAATGATGATGATGATACAGACAGATACAAGTATGAGAAGAGAGAATCTGGAAAAGGTGAAGAATCTAGTTCGAAAGCCCTGGAGGATCAGTGGATGATGATACGATCTTCTGGAACGAAAAGCTGAAGTCTATGTCTGAAGCTGATAAGCAAATGTATCGCCAGATGCTCACTGATCGAGTCTGGACGATTGACATGACCAGCAGATTTTCTGTGAGATCTTGGAATCTCGTGACAGGGTGTTTGAATTGGAGTATGATGATCTAGATTTGGAAGATGGTGAAGTCTCAGCGGCGATGGCAAAATAGATCTTTGAAGGTCTGGCGAAACAGGTTGGCAAAACTGTTGAAGAATTGTTAGCTGATAACCAGATTCCTGATCTAACTGAAAAGGAAGCTGGAGATCATTATGATGATCGTGATATACCTGGTTTCGAGGACATAGAAGTTGAGGATGTGACGAGTGAAGAGTATCCAGAATATTTCAAAAGAGACAAGAATTCTGGATTTACCGCTTTCACTGATGAGTTGTTAAAGGAAGCCGAGAGACGTGCAAGAGAGAAAAGTGATATGTTTGTTAATGAGATATTCGGAGGGCATGAGAAACCGTATATCAGACAATCCAATAGCCTGAAAGAGTTATTGAGGGAGTTAAAAGAGAAAGAGGCTAATCGTCCTAAACCTGAGATTCAGGGTAGCTTTTATAAATTCCACAACGACATGTTCAAAGGAAAAGCGTTGGGATGGAAGTTTATAAAGCAACTGAAGTGTGTGGAAGTGAAAGTGGGAGAAGGGGATTCTATACTTTGATAGATTCCATGACTTGAAGACTCTCCCATACTGGGCAATTCGTGATATTTGTCGACACAAGGATGACTGGAACGACAAATGGTTAGATTGCATACTTTGTTGAGAAGATGGCTAGGGAGAGCAGGACGAAGAGTGGAACCTCTTTGAACCTCAATATCCAAAAAGGATTGTTCACAAGAAGACCATTGATGATATTACTGGTTTGCCCAAAGTGACCTTAAAGTATAAACCACCAAAAGTGTTGAGGCACATTCCATTGCTGCAGATTCCTCAACATTTTGCTAAAGACTTTATCTGGTGGTACTACGACTGGAAGATTGCAGAAGCTGTTATAGTTCTGAAGGATGGAGATAAAAGTTTCAAGAAAATACATATTTTTGATCCCATGTGGTTAGTGAATTGCTCACATGAGGATATCATAATGTTGTATTACAATCCTATCTTCAGTGATGTTAAGGATGCTGAACAGGCTAGTAAATACCAGCGAGTGGTATTTCTGTGTTTTGCTCATGATATCAACGCCGGATGCGACTATGACAAAAAGCTCGGCAAGTTTGTTAAAGTTCAAGAAATGCCTTGTGAAGTGAAAAAGAAAAAGCCAAAGCAAGTGTTTGAGAAGGTAATGACATTGGAACAGAAGAAACCTTTGAGGATCAAGCTGATGAACACGGATGGATGAAGAACGAAGACTTAAATAATCCTAGCAATAGTCGAGGGGGAGTTTGTAGATGCATAAATTGAGCGACTAATGCTTTGGATTACAATAAACACATGTTAATATGTTTTGTCGAGTGGTGGGCGAAGGAGTCTTTATGTGGGCGAAGGAAGAAATGAATAGGTGCGAAGGAAGAAGTTCATACGAAGGAGAGACAGGAGGCGAAGGAAGATTTTGTTTGTTATTTATTGCTTCATTAGACCAGGCTGTTTGTGTCGAATTTGCACGTTCGTACCTTCATGGTGGAGCGAACGTGCAGCCTATAAATAGGTTAAGCTGATTTTTGAATGTAGTTTTAGTCATTATTATTCCCTCCAAGTTTAGTGTGTCTCTCTAGTGTTTTGTTAAGCTTAATTCACGTTGTGTCCTTCATGTTTTGATCAAATTAACGTGTAATTGAGTTTTGATTATTAATGAGAAAAGCTTTTAATGATGATTTACTTGTTTTGATCTAATTGATTATCATTTTGTGATTGGTTTAGGGTTTCCGCACCTAAATCAAACTTGTTGTTTGTCATTCTTTGTTGATTTGTCGATCCTTTTAGCACATACAGCCACAAACTGTTAATATGCATAAAAACAAACGTTCAAAAAAGAAGGAGCTTCCCATTGCTTATGTATCAGACGATCGCCCGGCCCCTACGACCTGTGGGGATTTCACCTTTTTATTTTTGATCCAGCGGCTTCTTTGGCTTTCTTCATAGCAGTTAACCTTCTCACAATTCATAGAATCATGGTCAGTAACCTTCATAGCAGTAACCTTCTTAAACACGCCACTGAACAACGGAGATACTTGTGGGTTGGGATACCCAACCAAACCTTTGTCTGGACCCTTCTTAATAGAAAACCCAGCCTGCTTGGCGTACTACTCCTTGTACATATCTAAATCCGCGTCGAACGTGGGGTAAGAATCGCCAAACAACCGGTAAAAACTTGGACTGACATTCGGGATCCAATATTGAGTTCCATTAGGGGTTGAATACACATAGTGAAGTGGCGCGTCTGCAGTAAAATAACGTTTAATAAAGTTAAAAACATGTGTGTTGCATGTGTAACAAACGGTATAAATATTGCATCCATTTAATACAAAAACATTTTTATGAGCTGGTTTGTGGGCAACATATATATCATACTCGAGCCTATCATACTCTACACTTCAGTTGCACATATCCACTTGACCGAAACACATTTTAATATTGTTAAATCTATACAAACTAACTTCCCCAATATCAAGGCCCCCCAAATCAGCTTAAAATGTTAAAAGTATGGCAATTAA